>CM040985.1:2131933-2154433 GCA_022985145.1 Pangasius djambal | reverse complement strand
ATGCACAAATACACACCTGAGAACATGAACATGAAACACAAGCACGAGCGAACACAAATGGATTTATGGAAAAATGTGGATTTTATTCTTTTTTTTTTTTTTTTTTAAAGGTTGTATTACACTTTACCTGCTATTTACAATCCTGTGCTTTTTTTTATTTAGTGATGTATTAGTGCAGACACAGGGGTAAATATTTAAACAGTACTCATATTCATGCTAGCTTGTGCTTTTTGTGCTTTTATTTTGAGTAGGATCTGGAAAAGAAATATTCTCAAATACAAATGATTAAAAACGTCTTGACTAATCTAATAAAATAAATACCTTATATATATATATATATATATATATATATATATATATATATATATATATAAACAAGAAAATTCATAAATATTATTAGCTTCATTGCAAAATTGAGCCTCGTGTTATTGCTTTTGGGATTTTCCCTTTTTTAAAAGAAAATGATAGTTTTATGAGCTGTCTTGCAAAAACAAGTCAAATCTAATCAAGTCACAATTCTGCAAATAGAACCTCCATGATTCCATCATCTTCCTCTTGAAAAAAAAAAAAAAATACACTGTACAGCAGAAGAAGAAGATGAAGGGGGGAAGAAGTCAAATCCTGTTCCTCTGGCGTGTCTATATGTGGAGTCTCTTTCAGCAAGGCTCAGGGCTGAGGTCATGTGACCGGTGTGCGCATCCACCGAAGCCATTTTCAGCCAATAGTATTGTCAGAGACACCGTGCAGCCGGAACACTCGGCATTTCGACGGTCGACTCCACAGAAGGGAGGGAAAGGACAGCAGGGAAAAAGAAGAGATGAAGGAAGAGTGAGAGATGGGAAACAAAATAGACCGTGATGCTTTGCTTTGCTTCTTTAGCTTGGGTCCAACACTGAATCCAGTTCAGAATCAGAACCAGAATCAGAAAACTAGACAGTGATGCTTTGCTTTGCCTCTTTAGCTTTGTTCCAGCTCTGAGCTCTGTGTACTGGTCGGTGCTGCACTGTCTCTTACTGTGCCTCTTGTCCTGTTTTAGTAACCGTTGTACTGTCTTGTGCTGTTTGCGCACATTTGCACTTGTACACTTTATGTAGTCCTGCGCAGGTCTTATGTAGCACCATGGTCCTAGAGGAATGCTGTTTCGTTTCCCTGTGTACTGTTCCAACTGTATGTTGTTCAAATGACAATAAAGCCACTTCACTTGACCTGAGTCAAAATCAGAAACTGGATAGTGATGCTTTGTGTTGCAACATTAGATTTGTTCCAGCCCTGAATCCGAATCAGAATCCGAATCAGAAAACTAGACAGTGATGTTTTGCTTTGTAGCATTAGCTTTGGTCCAGTGCTGAATCAGAATCAGAAAAATTTGCTTTGCTTTGCTTTGCTTTGCTTTGCATCTTTAGCTTTGGTCCAGTGCTGAATCAGAATCGGAAATCTGCACGTTTGCTTTCACATCGTTACCTTTGTTCCAGCCTTGAATCCGAATCCGAATCCGAATTCGAATCAGAATCACAAACCTTGAGAGTGCTTCGCATCACTAGCTTCATTCCAGCCCGGAATCAGAATCAGAAAAATAGACAGTGCTGCTTTGTTTTGCATCTTTATCTTCATCGCTCCAGCATTAAATCAGACTTGGAATCAGAATCTGAGGCTTAATCAGAATCAGAATCAGAAAAAACAGACAGTGGTGCTTTGCTTTATATCATTAGCTTCGTTCCAGCTGTGAATAAGAATCCGAGTCTTTGGCTACAGAGAACGTGTCTTGTTCCATAACAGCCGTATTCTCACGCAGCGCAATCTGTAATAAGGGTCAGTTTTAAAGGGGGTTAGCGTGCATGCTCTGAGACGCTGGAAAAAAAAAAAAAAAAAAAAAGAACGAGAGACAGGAGGATATTAATGGTAAGCAGGGCTGTAAAACCCCAGCCCAGCCATCCCTTTTTTCTTTGTTTGGCCAGAGGAGCTGAGGGCTTAGGGATAAAGGTAGAGCTCAAATCACAAGACGAGGGGCTAAAGCCAGCACGAGATAGCAAATGCCCAGCCAACGCCGCAGCACAGCCCATATAATTAAAACGCTCAGAGCTCCGCAACAACCCTCATCCATCTCTCCTCTTTTTCTTCCTCAGCTCCACCTGACGAAATAGTGCTCACACACACACATACACACACACGTATACACACACACACACTATTAATATGATGATGATCTGCCAGGGAGCACAGCAGCCCATAGATCCTGTGAGTAAAAATACATCAGCCGAGCACGGTAAGCTCCCCGCCAGGCTTTCACGTCCTGCCTTGCATGTTTTCATTTGTGTATTTTTCAGGCTTGTCACCGAGCAATCCCTGACATTTTTTTTTTTTTTACTCCCTGATTACGCCTGTCTCTTCTTCTCTACTTCATAAAAAAACAACAACAACAACAACAACATGGTATCAGTATATATATATATATATATATATATATATATATATATATATATATATATATATATCTGAACAATCTGTACAATATATATATGTACAAACCGTGCACACTTTTTTGATGGTCCTGGTTCTTGTGCAGGAAACAAGAACATCTTTGGATGTTGCATATGACTGGCGTGTATTTCTCTATCGCTGTTAAAAATAAAAATAAAAAAAATTTTTAAAAATTTCATAGGAAGAAAGAAAGACGACTGATGGACACATCCATCCAGAAGTCAGCGTTGAAAAAGAAACCAAAAAAAAAAAAAAAACAAAGGCCTTGCATATCATCTTCATGTGTATTAACAAAGAATTTGCTGTACGTGTACCGGGCGGTGTGCACTGCCCTCTGTTGGACGCTGCTTGCGTTTCCATGCAGGGGGATCATTAAATCTGTCTGAAAATGACAAACTGTCTGAGCTCCTCTCTCCAAACCTGATGTACACACATATTAAACCCTGCGGTCAACACCAAAGCCTCTTCACAGACCGAGCGCGAGGCAGGCGCGTGCATTCGTCCCGTCTCCGGCTTTTTTCCGCTTTCCTTTTTTGCGGCTTCGTCTGATTAGGTGAAAGAAAATGGCCGTCTTGAAGCGATTCTCTCGGGAATGTGTTACAGCGATGGCTCGTCGTGTGCCTGACAGCGCTGTTATTGAAAAGCAGAGGGATGTTTTTTCAGCGAGATTGAATATGAATAACCGGTCTGAAGCACAGAGCGCCATGTTGTTCTGATTATGGGAAAGGCTCTGATTTCAGACCGTTGAGTGCACAGAGAGCAAACCAGTAATGTTAAATAATGCCTTCTTCATTTTTCTAACCAGCACACGAATATCTCCGAACAAAATATGAATGTTTTGTTTTTTCGTATTTGATTAGGTTAAACATGGAAATCTAGCGACCTCATGACTTGAGGGTGCCGATCCTTTCTTTCATTTTTTGATTCCTATGAATTTATGATTTATGATTTCTTCCAGGATGAGCTTGAAAAACATAATATTGTTGTCATCCATCATCCAGCAATCCACATTTGAAACATTTAAGATGCCATGTTCTACTTTTAGTCACTTATTGAAACAAAAAAACACGTTTCCTAAAGTGTAACTCATCTCGCTTGATGTATAAAATGGTTTCTGAGTAACTGAGGTTTACGCTATGTTTCCACACTTTTTAAAATGAACTGCGGAAGTACTATGTAGGAAATAAAACGCTCGCACAGCTATAAACGGACGTTTCTTCACCCAAAAAAAACGCAGTTTCTCATGTTACCGAGAAGCAATAGAGTGTAAAACTTAGTTACAGCTTCACCTCTGACTGTTACAAAGCGCTGACACTGGAGACTCCTTCCATAAATGCTAAATAAACTAAAATCTCCTTACATAAAAAAAAAAAATGTCACCTTATCAAACGTCACCATTTATCACACACTTTTTTGTTTTAAGTCTAATTATTATTAGTGGAGCGTCTGAAGTCCCTGTGAATGAGCTGTTGCTGTAGAAATGATAACGTATTAGAACGAGCGCAGTCGTTTATATAAACGTGTGATTTGCAGCTGCACTGCTGTCGGTGCTGCTGTTAAAGCAAATGAATCAGCACCTTCTGACCAATCGGAATCCAGAATTCAACCCTGCGTAGTGAGCATATACAGGATACTGAATAGGATTTGGGAAATTATGGAATTATCACCAGGAAAAGAGAAAAATCAAGCCCCAGAAACCAGTAAAAATGAATGAGAAACAATAGGGTTTATGCTAACACTAATGTTTGCATGCAATATTAAAACTGTATAAATATCAAATATGCAAAAAGCAAGGAATTTTTTAAAAGAATTCTATTTCTATTGCCTGTGTTTAAATTTTTGTAACAGAGATATTGCATACATGTATGTCTGTCATCATAAGTCTGGAAGTCTGATTATTATTTTTCCAAGTCTTATCATTTTCTGCATTGATCTGGAATTCATTTAACAAATGAATCACGACTCGTCACAGAATGAATCGTTTCTCCTCTCCTTACATGACTCACATTTATGTGTGATATTTCTATAGTGTACTATATAACGACCCGAGAGCAGCGTGAGTCAGACACGGAATGTATCATCTCTCCATCTCCATCTCCATCAGAGCAGTTAGGGGTCGCTTGGGCCAACCCTGGGGGTCAGAGGTCATGGGAAAAGCAGACGTCTGGATAGATCCACTCTAGACTGTGTGTGTGTGTGTGTGTACTGTACATAGGCAAGCCGTGACGCGTCCCGATCTTCACGTGCCAGTCGATAATCTGCCCTTAAATTCTTTTCGCTAAAACACCTCGCAGGCTCGCTGCCATCAGATCGTATCAGCATTCTGAGGGTACGAGGGATAAATCTATTGACATGGATTTTTCAATATCGCCTTTTCAGATGCTATTGAGTCGGAAGGCCAAGCGCTCTTTGATTGCCTTAAGAGCTGTTTTCGAGAAGTGGAGGCAGGAGTGTGTGTTTCTTTGAGTCTCCACTCCCTGTTGACACGCTGGTCAATGAACGGGGTTAAACACACACGGACGTCTGCACACGTGTTATTAGTGCTTGCGCGTTATCCTGTTCTTAATCTGCAAAATAACAGGCGACAACTCGGGACAATCTGAAAATTGTTAAGAGGTTATTAATTTGTACAAGAACTTTTGGAGCTAGAAAGCTGCTATTTATATACCCAGATACTGTGATCTTTGAAACACAGAAAGTATTTCGGCTACAATTTCTACGGAGACTGTCCATGTTTCGAAAATACTCACGTTACTGTACCATGTTACCACGCCATATTGTTGCGCTTACTATTACTCTTAACACCCTGATGTTTATTATTTTCCAATAACAGCACTTATTTATTTATTTATTTATTTATTTATTTATTTATTCATTCCTTATATACCACAGTGAGTTGCGTATGACTACAAGGACACAACACACTTTTTAATCCATCCATATTTACATTTAAATCCGTGAAACAGGTTCTGTTTACGTTTTAGCAGCTAGGAACATTCATTCTTTCACCGACTGTTTCTTTTTTTTCCTCTTTCTTGAAGGTAATAAGACCAAAAAAAAAACCGCAGCTTGTCATGCTAGCAAGAAACCGCGAAGAGCGTAAACTTGCATCCTGAAGACACTGGAAAACGTACAGCTTCACCTCCGACTGTTACAAAGCACGGACAGTGGAGATTCCTTCCATATATGTTTATGTTCCGTAAAAAAATATATATGCATATAAAGCGTCTGCCGTACGAGTCCCTGTGAATGAGCTGCAGCTATAGAAACGATAACATACTAGAAAGAGCGTGTTAATATAAACCTGGCGTCATAGAAAATGAATTAACACCTTCTAAACAATCAGAATTGAGAATTCAACAGTGCTGTAGTTAAACAGTTTTCAGAACGTACATAGTAATAAGGGCTACACCACAAAATCCCGGATGTGAGGACGTGATCAAAACACCGTGACTGTCCTGTTCTATGGTCCGGATTAGCCGCTCTCTCACTGTGCCGGCCCGCACCGTGCCGGCCGGCTCTATCAGAACAGACACGGAGAGACCGAGCTCTCTAATAGGAACAAATTGGCAATGTGTGTGCGGGCCGATCGTGTGCGGCTCGGAGCTGTGGATTGATAGTGATGCCTAATGATCCCCCTGGGTGGATCAATACCAATAATCCCCTTTCCTGCCCATCCTTGTTATTGGCAATGAAGAAGTGAAGAGGATCCTGGGAAAAGTGTAGTGACAGGAGCTGAGAGGTTTCGGCCTGGACACCTTCTAAAACACACACACACACACACACACACACACACACACACACAGGAACATATACACGAGGAAACACAGCTACACTTACATCTAAAACTACGTCTACATCTAAACCTACATCAACATCAAGAGTCATAGAAGTGTGAAAATCAAATCAGACGTGGATCGTATCTTCTGCATACACCCGATCGATATTTATTCTGCTGTTACGTATTTATTAGCTGGTGCACTTTCTTTGGCCTACTTCATAGTAATTATTTCTGACCCACTGCAGCCACCGGCTCTGGAACTAAAAACTCAGACGTGGTCCAAAACAAATAAATCCACCACAAAACGTAAAAAAAATGCCAGATTATTCATTATTCATTCTCTTCTCTGCTATTGGGAAAGCATCTGTTTGTGTGTGTGTGTGTGTGTGAGAGAGAGAGAGAGAGAGAGAGAGAGAGAGAGTGTGTGTGTGATGTACGCAATATATATTTTTAAGATGTCAAATAAGAATAAGAAGGAACACATAAAAATAAATGATAAATGTGACTGACATTTTGTTAACTTCATACTCTGTGTGTGTGTGTGTGTGTGTGTGTGTGCGATAGTCATCTATTTTAATTTTTAAAAATGATACAAGCGGTCAGGCATTTGTATGTGTGTGTGTGTGTGTGTTTGTGTGTGTGTTCAGCAGTGCAAAAGGGAAGTGAAGTGTGAAATCCCAGTGGACATCCTGTCTAGTGTGTGTGTGTGTGTGTGTGTGTGTGTGTGTGTGTGTGTGTGTGTGTGCACATCCTACAGTTCATACATGTCTATCTGAGCTTGTGCATCACTGCCATGAAGCATCAAATCACACACACACACACACACACACACACACACACAAAATGCAAACACATCCATATCGTAGACCAAGCCAGCTGTCAGAATGGATCCTCATTACCCAAGAATGCATCTCACACACACAAACACACACACACACACACACACACACACACACACACACACACACACACACACACACACACACACACAGCATCCTTCCACGTATTTTTTATTTATTTTTTTTTACAGACAATACAAACGCAGATGAATGGAATATCAACGGAATACTGGAATATTATCAGAAATAGAATGATCATGAATGAAAGAAAATCAATGAGATTGATAAACATGCAAAGATATTGATCATTCAGTTATCACATCTCTCTCCGAAAGACAAGAAAAGAATCGATCCGATTTTGTAACAAATTAACAACAACCAAAAAAAAAAGATTGGAATTGGATTTGGTAAAAGAATTTCGGAACTGAAATTGTTTACATATTGTTTAAAACTGATTAGGATTGACTTTATTATATTTATACTTTATTATATTTACACAGGAAGTGATTTTTGTCTGAAAGTCGTGAAAGGTGTTTTATCCGGTAATTTTTCTAAAGTGATTTTTAAAAAAAAAATTTTAAAGCTTAGTAGTTTTTAAAGAAAACCGTATGGGATGGGTATCAGCTGATACTCAAGGTTTCAGTATCGGTTTCCATACAATATCCATCTTTATTTTATATCTATTTTTACGATTCATATATAATAATATGAAATATTTGATAGATTTATAGATTTAAATTCTATTAAAATGTTATATGACATCAGTACTTAGCTCACTCGTATTTCTGATACAGGAGGAGGATTAGCGGAGATACACTTTTCTATCCTTCGCTGTAAAATCAGAAATTTCATCTGGACTGAAGATTAGACTGAAAGACAGGACAGTTTTGGGAATTTTTTTGGGAAGCTTTCACTCTTCTCCTCTCTCCACACTCTGGAAAAATGATGTTAGTGGATGAAAATATCACAAAACCAAATATATGATTATTAAAGCTGTTCCTGGACATGTTTACTCATTTCAAAAAAGCTTGAAATAGTCTTGTTCTCAAAAGAAGAAAAAATGATCTGCCAGAAGAAGAATAAAAATGTACAGCCTGAAATTCGTAAAAAATTATGAATCTTAATAATGTGGTTTACTGTAATCTTGTAATAGGAAATAACAGATAAATTAAACTATATATATGATATTTTCACCTGCTAAGATGACATTTTTTTGCAGTGTACAGCATCTTGAGTAAACTGTGTTTCAATTTCAATTTTAATAATAATAATAATAATAATAATAATAATAATAATAATAGTCTCAGGAGTAGGACTGTATTTGGGATGAGGCCTTTCTGAAGAGCCGCACTAAGACCATCAGAAAGAAAACTCATCCTGTGTAAATCTCCTCTTCCTCTACCTCCATCTCTCTCTCTCTCTCTCTCTCCTTCTGCAGTGGTCATATCAGTTTAGCTTTCATCTCTTTTATCTTTCTTTTTCTATTCTTCCCTATTTTTGCTCCTGCTGTATTTTACCCATCGTCTCTGCCTCACTTCTCCCGTCTTCTGTCACGTTACCCACAGGGTATTTAACTAAACTCTGCAACGTCATATAGCCCATGTGTGTGTGTGTGTGTGTGTGTGTGTGTGTGTGTGTGTTATCTTTTATTACACCCCAGCGCTGTTGAATTCTGGATTCTGATTGGTCGGCAGGTGTTGATCAGTTTTCTTTAACAGTAGCACTGACAGTAGCGCAGCTGCAAATCACAGGTTTATATTAAACTATTGTTTCCATAGTAACAGCTCATACAGGGACTTGGACGGCGGACGATGGTGACGTTTTCTGTAAGAAGACATATATATTACACATTTATGGAAGGAGTCTCCAGTGTCAGTACCAGTAAGAGTCAGAGATTAAGTTTTTAAGTTTCAGGACAGATTAGTTTAGTTTTGGTTTGGGATTATATTGAAATCATCATGTTTTATTTGAAGATTAAAGGGATATTAATCCATAACCTGTTTTTTTTTTTAATTCCAGCAGTTGTATGTTTTCATCGAAATGTTGCAGGCAAACCTGTTTGCTAGTTTAGCTAATTCGTTGCCTGTGTGAAAAAGAGTGACGCTAATCAACACATATTAGCAATGGCTAAATTGCTTTTTGGCTATTTTTTTATTACTAATATTAATATTATTAATATTTCCCTTAGTAGCTATTTTTAACTGGCTGTGACAGTTTAGGTGACACAGAATAAAAAAAAACATGCTAGCTATTTATGCTAGTTACTGTATTTACATTGCACTCTTTTTCCAAACTGAAGGCTAAAGTGTTTTTAAGCCATAGCACTTCTGTGCTTCACCGCAATATTTTAGAGCTTTAAGCACTAAAACTGGGTCTGAGTAACCGAAAAGCAGATTCTACATAAAATGTATTAATTGCATCCGCAAGTGAATTAAACATGACGGAGTAGTACAGTATAGCACACGTACAGTTCTGAAGAATATTCCTTTTTTTTTTTTTTTGTACGGTGTTGAGCGACTGGCACAGAATTTTCTACAGGATTAATAAACTTTATTATCTTATCTTGCCAAATACACACTATGACATAGTGCACTATGTATATAATGTATGTAATGTATACGTACAGTGTGTATTGTGGTAATGTACAGTACACGAGTGCATCGTTTCGAACACAGACAGCCTCTGGGGTTTAAAAGCATAAAGAAATAAATGGTAAGAAATGCGTATGAAATATTATTTCGCTTAAATGTTTTTTTTTTGACAGATGTAAAGAGATTAGTACAAATAATACTTAAAAAAAAATAATAGGTAGATACATAGATAGATAGAATATGAAAGAAACTTGAAAGCAAATCAAGTAATTCCCATGGTCGTGTTTGCTGTCTCTGAGCCCCAGCTCACGTCCGGCGCACGCGTCCCGAGCTACAGCTAAATGCTAGCGTTTAATTCATTACATCATTATGTCATCTCATACTAATCTTCACAGCCTTCCACCAGCTTTGACATGCAAATGAGGCTGAAAAAAAGGCAGTGAGGAGGGGTGGACTCAGGGTGGAGAAGAGGCCGGGGATCATTACGGCGTGAAAATATGCCCTGAATGTCGCCATTTGCCCCACCACTCACTCACCCACCCACCCCCGTGTGTGTGTGTGCGTGTATATGTGTGTGTATTATTCCCAGCTTGTCTTTCTGCCATCCCTTTGCTCCCTTCCTCACTCCTCCTCCTCCTCCTCCTTCATCTCCTCATCAGCGTGTGGCGATCATTACGAAAAAAAAAAAAACACAGGCAATCTTCTGAAGCTCCCTATAAAGAGAGTGCAAACACGGCGACGCGTGGCACGCGGGCAGCGTTTCCCCCTCCTACCCATCTGCATATTCACAAAAAGGCCAGCTGCTTGCGAGTCATCAGCTGTAACCCCTCCTTAACACCTCATCAGCACGCGCCAGCTAAGCTAATGAAGGGTGGGTGGCACCGAGACCACACACACACACACACACACACACACACATAGATACACATATAAATATATATATGTACACCCTCGAAAAATCAGAGCATCTTTTATCTTTGAAAAGATATAATGATGACGCCAGGTTCTGTGCATTTTTTTCTTCTTCCGTTTTTCTCTCATTCTCATCCTCATTCTCATCTCATCAGCAGGCACCTCGTGACGTGATAATCCAGAGCGCGAGCCAATCAATCAGCAGCATTGTAATCATCAGCGGTGCAGAGACAGGGGAGGAAAAAAAAAAGCCCAAACACTTACCCGGAGTTTCTACCAGTGTGTCTTCTCTGCTCAAGGGGAAAACATCAATCTGGGGATTTCTCTCTCTGAGCAATCTATACTCTTAAAAAAAAAAAAAAAAAAAAAGAAAGAAAGAAAGAAAAAAGAAGGACGCATGCCAGTCTAGTGTAATGCATTTTTTTTCAATGCATTTTTTAAAGATGATTTTTTTTATATATATATAATTATATTTCCATCTGTCTTTCTTTTTTTGTTTCTTTGTCCCTCTGTCCTTAGCGTTGCCTGAATGGACTCGACACACTATGGAGTGGAGATATGTATTAAAAAAGCACACATCTACTGTAGTGGATATAAAATGCTGGCGACTACGATATCCTGCAGATCTCTTGGCCTGTGTGTGTGTGTGTGTGTGTGTGTATCTGTGTGTGTGTGTGTGTGTATGTGTGTGTGTGTGTGTGTGTGTGCGTGTTGGGGTGGGAGGGAGTACAGAAACCAAGGGAGGGTCAAACCTAAATGTTCTACAAAGAACAGGGGGGCTGTGTGGACTTTTTTCCCTCTCCCTTTCCCTCTCTCTCTCCTTCTCTCTCCCTCTCTCTCTCTCTCTCTCTCTCTCTTTTGCTCTTGGAATCAAACATCCGAATGTTCCCTCCCTCCTCATCTCCTTTTCCTGTGCCCCCCCCCCCCCCCCCCCCCCCCCCCCCCCCCCCCCCCCCCCCCCCCCCCCCCCCCCCCCCCCCCCCCCCCCCCCCCCCCCCCCCCCCCCCCCCCCCAGCCCCAGCGCCCCCACTCGTAGGCATCCCCTCTCCAGACACCAGCATCCTTTGAGGAGGTTAGCTCGTCTCTCAAAGTAGAAGGAGCTTCTTCCATTGTACAATTTCGCCTTGGGGCTGAGAGAGAAGTCCAGGCCCTGGAAATCACTTTAAGATAAAAAAAAATAATAATAATAAATAAAAAATGTAAAAAGCTTGGGAAGAAAAGATGAAGGAAAGAATAAAGAATAAAGATGGAAAATGAACAATAATAAATCTGTGAATCATAGATTAGATACTTAAACATGGAACACTTAACTAGAGATACGCACGTTTTTTACTCTCATACAAATGCGAGAGGGCAGTTTTTACTCACATATAGACGTGAGAGGGCGGTCTTTACTCTCATATAGACGTGAGAGGGCGGTCTTTACTGTCATATAGACGTGAGAGGGCGGTCTTTACTGTCATACAGACGTGAGAGGGCGGTCTTTACTCTCATACAGATGTGAGAGGGCGGTCTTTACTCTCATACAGACGTGAGCAGGCGGTTTTTACTTTCATACAGACGTGAGTGGGCAGTTTTTACTCTCATATAGACGTGAGAGGGCGGTCTTTACTCTCATATAGACGTGAGAGGGCGGTCTTTACTCTCATATAGACGTGAGTGGGCGGTTTTTACTCTCATATAGATGTGAGAGGGCAGTTTTTACTCTCATATAGACGTGAGAGGGCGGTCTTTACTCTCATACAGACGTGAGCGGGCGGTTTTTACTCTCATACAGACGTGAGTGGGCGGTCTTTACTCTCATACAGACGTGAGTGGGCGGTCTTTACTCTCATATAGACGCGAGAGGGCGGTCTTTACTCTCATACAGATGTGAGAGGGCAGTTTTTACTCTCATACAGATGTGAGAGGGCGGTCTTTACTCTCATACAGATGTGAGAGGGCAGTTTTTACTCTCATACAGATGTGAGAGGGCGGTCTTTACTCTCATACAGATGTGAGAGGGCAGTCTTTACTCTCATACAGATGTGAGAGGGCGGTCTTTACTCTCATACAGATGTGAGAGGGCAGTCTTTACTCTTATACAGATGTGAGAGGGCGGTCTTTACTCTCATACAGACGTGAGCAGGCGGTTTTTACTCTCATACAGACGTGAGTGGGCAGTTTTTACTCTCATATAGACGTGAGAGGGCGGTCTTTACTCTCATATAGACGTGAGTGGGCGGTTTTTACTCTCATATAGATGTGAGAGGGCGGTTTTTACTCTCATATAGATGTGAGAGGGCAGTCTTTACTCTCATATAGACGTGAGAGGGTGGTCTTTACTCTCATATAGACGTGAGAGGGCGGTCTTTACTCTCATACAGAAGTGACAGAGCAGGTCTTTACTCTCATTCAGACGTGAGAGGGCGGTTTTACACTCATACAGACGTGAGAGGGCGGTTTTACTCTCATACAGACGTGAGAGGGCGGTTTTACTCTCATAGAGACGTGAGAGGGCGGTTTTACACTCATACAGACGTGAGAGGGCGGTTTTACACTCATATAGACGTGAGAGGGCGGTTTTACACTCATACAGACGTGAGAAGAAAAAGACTTCCACACTGTGTGTAGTTGACTGTTGAGTTGGCTTCAGCTACTCGGAAATTCTTCCAGAGTAACAAAGTTTATTTAACCTGCGATTCTTTACCATCTTTTTTTTTTCATCTCGTCCATGCGACCCATACTGTAAAGTGAAAAGGTTCTACAGCGGAAGAAAAGGACTACCTCATGATCTTTCTCCTGGTTAAGCAGATATGTGTCAGGGGCGAAATCAAACATCTCCAGCTCTCCAGCACCGACGGGATTCCGGGAATCCTGCTGAGGTTTTTTTTTTTTTTTTAGACAGCAGTAGATGGAAAAGCAGGGTGCTGAGATAGAGAGAAAGAGAGAGAGAGAGAGAGAGGGAGAGAGAGAGAGAGAGACTAACTTCTGCTTTTTTCCTCTGAGTCCCGTCCTGCTCTCACTCTCGCTCTCACTCTGTTGCTCTGTTGTTTTATTAATCTAGCTGATTTCAGCTACAGCTTCTCACCCAGAGGTCTCTCCTGACCCTCTGACCTGCCAAACACACACACACACACACACACACACACACACACACACAGCTGTTGGTTATTCTCCTGACGCCACCTGGCCACGATACACAGCAGCGATTCTTCTCACATCAAGTCGATCTTCACCTGCGAAGCACATGTTCTCGCTGCGGAGCCCAGAGGAGAGAGCGCAAAACACACAAAACAACCCGGACTTGGCCATAAAATACTAGAAATAGCGCAGAGGAATATGACAAAAATATATATTTTCATGGTACACAATATTTTTCATTATATTCAGGATAACTAACAAGGTCCTAAAAAAAAAAAAAAAAAAAAAAAAAACAGTAGAGCTGCACTGAATTTATTGCTAAATAAATAAATAAATAAATAAATAAATAAAATAAAATAAAAAAATTCAATTTTTGTATTGAACCCTTTCCTGCATAAATTATTTATAAGCATATCCAGGTTCTTTACTTCTTTTTTTTTTTTTTATTATTGCCTAAAATTTTCTAAATATTTTCTAAATATCACTGTTGTTGCAAAAAAAAAGGCAAGGGATTGTGCTTGTGTAGGAATTCCATGGGTAAAAAAGAATCAAACATTATAACTGAAATTAAAAAAAAAAAATCTTTCAATGTTTTTTAATTAAAATTGGTTAAAATCCATAGAAAATATAACAACATTCTTGAGATATGCAAAGTTTACACAGTTAAAGGAGGTAAAAAAAAAAAATCTTTAGAAGGTGTTCAGTAGAGTCTGGCACAAAAATACAAATATTTTCATTTAATTTTTTTTTTGTAAAAAATTTTTTTTTGTAATATGTAAAAATGTTGGTAAAGTTAGTAGAGACACGATACACTGAAAACAGCAAATAGTCTAAAGAGCAACAGAAATCAGGATCCTGATTTGTCAGGATGAAGTGAAATCTAAAAAGAAGCCTTAAACTGACTGCCCATAAGTGTGGACACTGTGAAAGAAAGTTTTATTGCATATATTTCATAGACATTTCAATTGATATCATTTATATTATTTTTTAAAATAACATTTAAAATCCACAAGACTAACTTTCCACAAACAAGCGGGAAAATAACACATTTGGGGCCAGGATTTATATTCTGCGTAACATTTGAGTAAAAGTGTCCTGTGATATTATTTAATCACGATATCCACATTGCTTCCCAATATCGCCTGAACGTCAAGAGGAGTTTGTGCTTTGTGGTTTCTCGGCAACATGACAAGCTGTGTTTTTTTTTTTGTTTTTCTTTTCGTCTTGTTAACTTCAAGAGAGAGTTAAAAAGAGCGAGGCTGGTGAAGGAGCGGCTTTATGCGACTTTATAACTGCTATAACGTGAGTGTGAACCTGCTTTGTGGACGTTAAATGTAACTACACAAAGTACAATGTGTCTTCTTTAATAAATAAAAAATGTGATTATTGGCAAATGGCTGTGGTATACGAGGAATAAAACACTGCAGGACGTGCTGTTGTGGGAAAGTAATCAACTTTGAGAGTGGTATCAGTAACTGAGCTTCATCACGCTGATTATTTTCCTATAACACATACATACCTACACACACACACACACACAGAGAGAGAGAGAGTGTGTGAGAGAGAGAGAGAGAGAGAGAGAGAGAGGGAATGATAGCGGGACGTTTATCAAACCTAAAACTATATTAAATGTCTTAAATTGCAAGAATTCGAACCGCATTATAAATGGAACTTTCTCTGTTATAAATTTGCACTAAAACGCCGTGTGTGTTGATTGATTCGGTTTTATTCTGCGCACGACCACGGCACCGAGTTCACCTCACTCCTGTCTAGGACTTCATCAGAGGAATAAAGCAAAACCAGAACAAAACTTCTCACTACATTTCAGTTTCCGAATTTTTTTTTTTTTTTTAAGAATTTCTTGTCCTTTGTCATATTATTCAATGAACGCGCCCTTATCGTAATTAGCGCACGATTATATAATCAGCTGCCATTGCTAATTAAAGTCACTTTGAGCTGGAAAAAAAAAAAAAATCATTCATCTGTATTTAAAGCAAACTGCGAGTATTCACATGTCAGATTTGAACTCTTGGTGTGATGTGGCTTTTAATTAATTATCTAATTTCTTTAAAAAAGATAACACGTTTCATGTCATAGTCTTAACATTCCATACGGATCTCATTAAATATGTGAAAGCGTTAATTACAGCTGGGAATTTTCACAATTATACCTAATGATAATTAATATCATTAAGAAATCAAGGGCGATTCAGATTCACCCCATTCAGCCAAAATGTATTTAACGCCAACATAGCGATCTCAGCTATAAGGCATTAGAGATGTTAATTAGCGTAATTAATACCTAATTAACCCTCAGTAGGGAGGAAGGTGATTATATTAAACACGTACGAGTGGCGTATCGAGTACTCGAGCACAGGAATCCAGCGCCGTTTCTGAACAGCAGCTTACTCAGCAGATCCACACAATCACCTGTCGTTATTTTATACGCTAGTTGTTAACCTTAGCTAACAGAATGCAGATTGGGGGAAACTGGCTAGTTATATTTATAATCAAGTCCAATTTGGCTGTAAAATGTGTCACTTTCAGTTGGTTCTAACGCTGCAAAATAAAAGAGATGCACACACAACCTGGTTGCAAAAAGACCTGAGTAGCCTAGCAATGCTACCGATGCTACGCTTTTGTAATCCGACTGAAGAATTTGATTTAGGAATCAGATCGGCGTTAGCTAAAATGTTGTCTGCTGAAATGTTACTGAAGTTTAGCACTAAAAGACCGGGAGTGCTATTCGGCTAAACCAACACTTTCAAATGCTGTAACTCTAGAAGATCCTTATACCTTAGCATCTTGTCAGTGGCTAAATGATCCTAAGCGGTGCGCTAGCCTGCAGCGATCGGACATATATGCTCTACATATCTCATAGAAACTCTGAGCGTTTATACCAGAGAGAAACTGAAGGCATACGCGTCTCTTGATGATTACAACTTTGTTGTTGACTTTACAACATGGAGGACGTCATTGTGACACTGGAAGCCGAGGTGCTGCCCAAACAGACTCCGCAAACTCATTTGTAAGCTTTAGCTAGCTAAATGTGTCCATTAAAGGCAATAATAACATGACCTAGCTATCTAGCATTAGCTAGCTAGTTTCTTAAAGATTTTATGTGAGCCTCGCAGGCTTGTAAAGCAATATAAATTAGGCATGTTAGCTAACTAGCAAGCTAAGCCGGTTAAATTCTTACTTAGTAAGCCAACTTCACTGTTAGGATAGTTAGCTACTTAGCTGAGATGAAATGGGCGCTGCAGAGACAGAGCTTGTCGGACCAACATTATCCCTCCTGATAACCACAACCTGCAACCACAACCGTCTGTAACCGATTATGCGGATATTATGCGGTAAAAGCGAATGTCACGGCTGACGGCAGAGTGACGCGTCTCACTCAGGGATCTGTACCACAGGCTAGCATTAGGCTACTTAGCATAGTGAAAGTAATCAGGAAAATCACTTCTTCATCTTTACAGTTCTGAAAAGTAGGTGACTGATGTTTCGACCACCTGAGTGGCGATCATCTTTAAAGTCATAGCAAGTAGTTACAAGCTAGAAACATGTGTTAGTCTAATACATCTTACTCCAGATACTAGCTAACTAGCTAGCTAGTCAGAAATTGAGTAAATTTGATTAATCAGCACTAATTTCTTACCAGTGCTTTGGATCCGTTTCTTTTGCATTTTTCCGCCCCGGACAGATACGAACGCTTCATGATTGCCACTTCTTCATGGTCTTCTGACGTTACTTAGCTAACTTAGTTATGTGCAACTATGATTTAATTGAAAAACTGAAACGGACATCTGTCTCCAAAACTTTGTCAAAAAAAAAATACTTTAATTTAAGTGGTAAAGTTGTTGCATAAACTTTTTAGGAGCAAGTTTCCTATTTAAACTATGATTAATAGGTGATCAATTAATAAATCAGCACTGTATTAATATACATTTAATATTATGTGCGAATATTGAGATATTCTAAATGAGACAAAATACATTTAAAAATTCTAAAAAAAAAAAACATCTACTTCTAACTAGATTTATAACAACTATTTCTAACTAATTTAAACAATCAAATTCTAAAACAAACAAAATAATTCTAATTCTACAAATAAAGAAATGTGCTTGTAAAAAAAATCTAATTCTGAATATATAAAATCAGATTTTAAAATAAACAAAAGAATTCTAATTTTAAATCAATTCAAAAAAATTTAATTATAAACAATTCTACATGATACTAATTCTAGATACTAGATTCTAGCTTTTAAAAAAAAATTTTAAAAATCCAAAAGAATTTTTAATTCTAAATTGAAAATGATAGTGTTTAAAATTTAAATAATACTTCTAAACAATTCTAAAAAAAAAATTAAAAATTGTAATACTAATCCATTCTAATATATATATATATATATATATATATATATATATATAAAATGATTTTTTTTTTTTAAAAAAAAAAGGTAATGCTACAAAAATCTTTTTACATTTTTTTAAATATTTCATTTTTCTACAAAATGAAAAAAAAAATTTACAAAATCAAATTCTGCATAAATGATCACTGGTCAACAGGCCCCACACACACACACACACACACACACACACACACACACAGTGTGACAGTGGCTGATGGGACAAAGGAGGCATAAAAGATGATGAAAAATGAGAATGTCGCTTTTCTGATTGTTATTCAGAGAAGTGGCAGGAGATGGAAGATGGAGAGACGTCACCACACACGAGTCAAAATGAAAAATAAATAAGAGAGGCCTGGCATCTCTGACCCACACACACACACACACACACACACACACACACTTGCTTTCACCATCATGTCTGAAGACAATAAAAACAACAACAAAAGCAATGACAGCATGAAATCCGGAAATTTACTGATCAACAATAATAGGACATTTTTTTGCAGGCAAAAAAACAAGAATTAAAAAGAATTCCATTGTGTGTGTGTGTGTGTGTTCTATAAAAATACTGAAATAGCAATGAATAAATAAAATATTTCATAAAAGAGCAGAGACTACTGTGCTAGAAAAAAATGGAAACACTTTTCTGAGGTGACGTTGCAGCAGTTGTTGATCCCAGTGATGTGAGATTTTTTTTTTAACTCGTGTGTACAGTTTACACCAAACTCTATATCATTATTTCTATTATATTATTACATTATTTCTATTACATTATTTCATTATTATAATCAGCACCTGATTGAAAATGCATAGATAATGAATAAAAAAAAAGCAAGTCAGCATTTGTCTGTAAATGAACCGGTCTTGTGTGACATTTTTTACAAACCTTGGTTTCTTCCAAAAAAAAAAAAAAAAAAAACAGCATTTACATTTTTCATAAATTTTCTTTTCACGTTTTGCACCTAATTTTCACCTGATATAAGCCGCTTCACCTTTTTCTTTTATGGAGAGAAAAGAAAAGAAAGAAGGATGGAGGTGTCAGACGTCTCATCACCTGTGTCTGGGCTAGATAGAGGAACTGAGAGAAAAAAGGGGGTAAGTGCAGGGGCAGGATGGAGTCTGAATCACCCCGGATCGAGAGCATTGCCCCACACTGTTCGTTTTTTTTTTTTACTGGTGTTTTGAAGCAGCTTTCCGAAAAGATTGCTTTCATTGTAAGAAAAAAAAAAAAACAGAGCTCAAAAAACGCATTTAGAAAATAAAATTGTCTCTTTATCATCTGTTCTATGATTAGCACCTAAACATGTTCTATTTGAGAAACGTAAAAACTTTCACACGTGCCCGAAAAAAGAAGAGAAACAGATAAATAAAGCAACTTCTCACTGTGTATGCTCAGGAAAAAAAATCTGTACAAACAGAACAAAACATGTCTCATGCGCTAAAAAGAAAAAACATGAACAGCAACAATGGACGTAATAATATTTCTCTAGAGGAGGGGCAGAAGGCTACCTCTGTGACACTGTGACAAAAATTGAGGCGATAAATAAAACTTTAAAGCACAGGAACAACAATGTAAAAATCTATATTTTCACTTATTTATTCTTAGACGATCCTTAAATCCCATTTCGCAAAACATGACACGTTCGTAATGCAGTTTTTTTTTCTCTATAAGTAAAAGGTTTGAACATTAACCCCGCCCCTAACCCCACCCCTAACCCCTAACCCCGCCCCTTAGCCTCAACTGTGAGTCATGAAAATTGTTACACGTGACAAACTTTTTTTGTATTTGAATCAGTTTTTTTTTTTTTTTTACTGTTTGTTATATACAACACATTCGTGAGTATAACATTTGTTTAAAATCGTATCATTTCCTGAAAATTCTGCGTCTAATGTCACATCCATAATGCTGATCAACTGCAGTAATTCTATGTGGCAAAAAAATTTGACTTATCACGATAAAATAAATCACAAGAAAATACGTAAACGCGTCTGAATTTCCCGTTTTTTATTTGTGGATTATCCTTAAATCCCATTTTGCTAAAATAATGCCATTTTTCTCAGCAAAAAAGAAAAGATTTGAACAATAACCCCGCCCCTAACTCCGGCCTAACTCCACCTCCAATTCAAGGTGGTGACTCAAGGGAATTGTTACACAGCAGGTGATAGATATTTTTCCTTTTTTAAAACAAATTTAAAACGTGCACACACGTAACATCAGGTCTAGTGTCCAGGACTGAAATACAAGAAGGTGCTATTACTTTTATTAACTCTTATTCTCGCTCAAGTAAAAAAAAAAAAACAACACTCTTAATACATCATTCTGCTGAATGCTGGATTCTGATTGGTCAGGAGGTGTTAATTAATTTTTAATAAGTAGTGTAAATGTAAAATTATATTAATGCACTCGTTCTAAGACTCGTGGTTTCTATAGCAACAGCTCATTCACAGGGACACGGACGGCAGATGCTCTACTATCGATGAATGGATTAAAAAGATAAAGGTGTGTAATCACTGATCTGTGAGGAGACGTGTATTTAACATTTATGGAAGGAGTCTCCAGTGTCAGGATAGAGGAGTTTTACGCTTTGCGGTTTCTCGGTAACGTGAGCAGCTGTGAAGGCTGGTGAAGGAACGGCTGTTTATAGCTGCTATAACTCAAGCAGAACTTGTAAGATCCCTTGTATAGATGACTACAAACAGATAAAAAAGTATGACGAGTCTCTTCATTGGGAAATCGCTTCGGTGTAAGCGGAATAAACACTTCAAGATGCGATGTTAAGGGAAAACAATCAACGTGGGCCGGGAACTGATTATTTTCCTATAGCAGCACGACACAGCGTTATTCGTTTACTCCTTTATTTTATGTGGTAGTGATGGTGCATCCTATGCATTGTGTTTTAAAGTCAAAAAAGAAGAAAAATCATTATTCTGAAATTAATTTTTTCATTGTTACACCTATAGCTTTGGTCTTTTTGATATTCCTCAACATGAGCACGTGAAGCGAAATCCCATCACATCGCGCGGGTTAATCCTTTACAGAAAGCGCATCTTGCAGAACCCGGAGATGCTCCGTCTTTCAGATGAGGTCACGTTCATGCTGCAATTCTTCAAACGCGCTCATGCTGAAAAATACAAAGACGGAGGGTGAAAAAAATCAAAGGAGGCTTTTATTTTTTTCCTTTCTTTGCGATGTTGCCATTTTTGATGGTGTTTTTTAGGAATTGTCTAAGTTGCACAGATCGTTGTAAATTGGAAATCGGTGCACTGAAACGGCACAGACAAGCACAAAAGAGCGGCCTGCATTACCATATATATTATGGACGATATTTTGTTGCTCGTTGCTCTCGAGCGATCCGAATGGGTCTGCGCCGCGTGCTTCCAGGAAGCATTTGTGTGGCTGGAGATGATAACCCTGCTTTTAGCTTTCCTCCTGTTAGACCCCTGCTCTTTGGATTTTAAGAGCTGTGCAAATCGGCCTCATCATAATATGTGAGTGTGTGTGTGTGTGTGTGTGTGTGTGAGTGATGTGATTATGTTTTGAGGAGGTGACAGACTGGTAGAAATGGCTGTGAGCTGTGTGTGTGTGTGTGTGTGTGTGTGTGTGTGTAAGACTCTTTTTTGGGGTGACCCAAACCCAGAGAGATGAAACAGCATCACGGAGAGAAGACGAGGAGTCGCGAAGAGAAGGTGGAAACGGGAAAGCAAGCCATGAGAACATGGCTTGGTTTATGCACGTACACATAAAATTTTTAAAAAATAAAATAAAAATGGAGAGAAACGAACACGCTCGACGTCATCAGCTGCATCTTGCGCATTAAGAAAATCAGGTACATGAACAAGGGGTGGAATAACATTTCTCTGGAGAAAGGACGGAGTGAGGTCCAGAGCCGCAGTTGTGACCTGTAATGGACAGTTCCTTTCAAAAAGCATTCTTACGATGATAATATTTTAGATCGTAAAACCTCACTAAGGTCGGTATTTTTCTTTTTGAGTTGTTGTTGTCAATTTTTTTTTTTACAATTTACAGAAAAAAACAATGAATCACGGAGCTGCGTCATTTCTATGCTAATGCACAATTCATCATTTTTCTCAGTAATCAGATGTGTCAGACGTAAAAAGTCATACGAAAAAAGGTTTGAGCAAACGTTAACCCTGCCCCTTAACACTGACCTTAACCTTGTGAGACGTATATCGAACCCGAGTGGGAAAAAAAGTGTGTTTACGTGGTTTGTATTCGATTAATTCAGATGCAAAGTGTTGTTTTTTTTATCATGTGTTTGTCAGGATAGTTCCAGAAAGAGAAAGAGAGACACGTGTGTGTGTGTGTGTGTGTGTGTGTGTGTGTGTGTGTGTGTGTGTGTGTGTG
>CM040985.1:2112949-2131833 GCA_022985145.1 Pangasius djambal | reverse complement strand
GTGTGTGTGTGTGTGTGTGTGTGTGTGTGTGTGTGTGTGTGTGTGTGTGTGTGACATGCCGACTGCACAGAGGGTTATCCTTGGGCTTATCATGTCAGGCCATATGAATTCATTTCATATTCTGCCAAATGGCTGTTCACTGCAGGGGGTTCATGGCACTACCTTTCCCCCCTACACCCCTTTCTCTTTGATTTGGCTCATTTGAGCGGTACGGTCCCAGGCAGCTTGTTAGAACCGCCACCTCACTGACTCGACCCCCCTGGTTGGAAGGCGAAGAGAGACAGGAGGAGGGGGTGAGACGCACGGTGACACAAAGAGCCGGCCAGAGAGGCGGACGAGTGCGGAGGATCTGTGAAAGTGGCCAGGGAATGCCATCTTCTGACAGAAAACAGGAAGTGCAAGGAGCTCAGGTTAGATCCAGATTAAAAGAGCACTAGTTTTAGTTAGAGATGGCACTGATCTGATAGCCGGCATTGCTATCAGGATTATACAAGCAGCAAAAAAAAAAAAAAAGGTGGATCAGATATCAGGGAAAACATATCGGATATCTGCAAAGATTGGAGTTGGATTTGGAAAAAAGAATTTATTTTTGGAACTGGAAATGTTTACATTTATACTTTATAATTCATTATCTGTATTACATTTACAATGGAAGTTATTTTTTGTGTGAAAGAGTTTAACAGCCACGTAAACGTTTTTTTTTTTTTAAAGAAAACAATATCAGTATCAGTATGAAGATTTTAGTATCGGTATCAGAATCGGAGAAGAAAAAGTGGTATGGTGCCCTCTCTAGTTTTTGTTTTTATCTCACTACCTAGCGACACAATGCATTTTGCTGTAACAAATCAGAGATTTTGCATTTTTTTAACCTTCTGATTCAATTCCAACTTGTAACCGTGTAGCCGTCTTTTTGAAATGCATCACAAGTTCAGTTCCAGCTCTCGCCGCATTATCATTCCTTCGGTACCGTTCTTCGGTAAGCGTTTCATCCTGGTCAGGGTAGCAGTGGATCTGGAGTCTATTAAAGGAACACTGTGTGTGAGCCAGGAATACATCATGGATGGTATGCCAGTCTATCACATGATACTATGCACACACACACACACACATTCACATTCACAGACCTGGGGCAATCTAGCATAGCCAATCCAATCCAATCCAATCCAATCCAAAACAACAGCATGTTTTTAGGAGGTGGGAGGAAACAGGAGAACCCAGAGGAAACCCACACAGACACTGGGAGAATGTTTGGAATTCCACACAGACGGTAGACAGGAGTTCAGGATCGAATGCTGGAGCTCTGAGGTGACAACTCTACCCACTGTACCACCACATCGTCACGAAGAATATTACTTCACTTCAATTTTATTCGTGCAGTGCTTTTTTTTTTTTTTTTTTACAACAGACGCTGTCACAAAGCAACTTTACAGAGATCCAAAAATTTCCTGAGACAACATGAGGAAGAAACATTAACAGGAGCCAGACTCCAAAAGGGAATTCTACATCATTACAGTACACAGGTGTAGAAGAGTAAAGACAAACTAAGTGTGTTGCGGATTTGTCCTGGACGTGTCCTGGACAGTCTTTGTGATTACAGCAGCAGCTCTACAGTATCCACGTGAGATTACCCGCTGAAGAAATTATGAGATTGGGCCATAAGCTGTTTTTTGGGGGGTGAAAATCTTTAGGGTATCCATGTGGGATCATCCACGGCAGCACGGCAGCTAGAAAAAGTCATTTCCCGACTCTCTCAGCTGTAATTGCAAAGTAAACTCTTTTTTTTTTTTTTTTAAATAAAAAAAAAAGCACTCAAGCACAGTTTTCACAGAGCAAACGCAACATTCCTGAACGTACTGCTCCTTTTTTATCACTTTTGACAATGCGCTAAAAAGCGGTCGGCTGAGGTCAAAGGTACAGGAGAGTTAACTACTCATAATGGCTCACATATGCAGTGTTGCACGTCCATTTCGGACGAATCAATCTAACAAAAATGTTAAAACGTTTTCAGTTCCTGGGCTAATACACACGACACGACTCTGCGCCACTCCTGTACAGGTCACACCTAAAGACAGAATGAGATTCTCAAAAAAAAAAAATAAAAAAAAAAAGTGAAATGATGGTATTTTGGCCTTTCTATTTGCCAAGGTCAGACTCATTCATCACAGCGGAGTGTGCGAAGGAGACGGGAGACTGGACCGAGCCTTGAATCTATAATGGAGTCAGACAGGCAGCGTAGAATGTAGCGACGATGAAGGGGGCACAAAGTATTCAGCCCCCCGTGTACCACAAACCCGGCCCGTATGATTATACATAGAGATGAGGGGTAACCTTGGGATGGTGCTGATAAAAGGGCCCGAGGAGGGGTGGAAGGAGTCTGGAGTTCAATCAGCAATCAGACAGACAGACAGACAGACAGACAGGCAGACAGACCTGACCAGCATGGGACGAACCATATTCACAAATTATTTTCATTTCCCTCCTTATATATAAAGAAAACAGCAAGGCACCATTACTGACCCCCAAACCAAAACCCATCTCCATCCCCCATCCCATCTCTCTACACCCCATGAAAAAATAAATCTAATTTTCCCATCTCTGCCACCAAGCGACATTCCCCTCCTGCAGGCTCTCCCGCTCGCCATCCCTCGGCCCCTCCCATCCCCTCCATCTTCTCATACTGACACACTCTTCTCTTCTCACTCTCTCTCTCTCTCTCTCTCTCTCTCTTTTTTTTACATTCCTCCTCCAAGCAAGGCTCCATTTTGTAATAAGTTCTGATCAGTGTTTCTACCAATTTGCATTCTGCTCAGAGAAAATGGAGGAACTGTCTTGATGGGGATGAAAATGGAAAGAGATAGTGGGGGGAGAAAAAGGGGCACAGAGAGAGAAACAATCAAATAGCTGAATGGATAAGTGTGTGTACAGGAGGGTGGGATACTGTGTGTGTGTGTGTGTGTGTGTGTGTGTGTGTGTGTGTGTGTGTGTGTGTGTGTGTGTGTGTTTCAGGCGTTTGTGGGCATCACAGAAATGTGTGTGCGTGCATGCATGCACATGTGTTTTAGTCCATTTCCAGGTAACAGTGGAGAGACATCAGAAAAGTGCAGTGTACCATTTGCTTATTTACATTCAACAACACGAGCTCACGGAGCAGGAAGCGAGACAGGTGGCTGTATGAATCTGTGAATACCAGACTTATCAGTGATGAGCTCGACGTGAAATCCTGTCTGTCTGCGTACCCGTCTATCTGTTCGCTAACAGCCAGGGTGAAAGAAAGTACAGTACGCTATCATATTGGATCAGTTCTGCTAGCAAATAATACAATGATATTCAATTTTTACTGAATAGAAACTAATCAGATTTACTTCACTGCTGGAAATTCAGGTTTAGAAAAACACTGTGCTACTGCGCACAGACACACACACACAAAAAAAAAATAACTGTAAGTTGCGTTGTAGCTATTGTAACTAGTAACAGGAAATGACATAGCTACTTACTAACAAGAAATTAGAAATTATTTAGTAACTGGAACTTAGAGAATACATTCTGTAACTATAACTATAATTTCTGTAGCAGGAAGTTACGCTGTAGGTTTTTAGTAAAAAAAAAAAACGTTATACTGTAACAATTTTGTAACAGAAATTTGACATAGTAACAATTTCGTAATAGACAGTTACATTATAACTATTCAGTAACAGGAAGCTGTAACACTTTAGTAACAGGAAATTACATTGTAGCTATTCAGTAACAGGATGTTACATAGTAACTATGCGTTAAAAGGAACATAAATAGTAATTAATTAGTAACCAGATGTTACATAGTAACTATTCAGTAACATGACATCATATAGTAACTGTTTATTAATAGAACGTTACTTAGTAAATATTCAGTAACTGGATGTGAAACAGCGACTATTTAGTAACAGGATGTTGCATAGTCCCTGTTTAATAACAGAAAGTTACTTCAGAATTATTTTGTAACGTGAGTTTACTTAGTAACTATTTAGCAACTGAAAGTGACATTATAATTATTTATTAACAGGGTTTACTTTAGTAACAGATCATTGCATTGTAACTGTTCAGTAACAGGATGTTTCAGATCGACTAGTAAGAAGTTTACTTAATAAGTATTTAGTAACAGGATGTTACACGGTAACTGTTAAGTAACAGAAAGTTACACTGTAATTATTTAGTAACAGAAAGTTACAGGTTAATGAGTTAGTAACAGGAAGTTACAATTTGAAGATTTAGTAACAACACATTACAATTGGTAACAGATATTGTGACTATTCAGCGACAGGATGTTACTCTGTAACTATTTAGTATCAGGACTTTTCATAGTAACCATTTACTAGTTACATTGTAGTTTTTCAGTAACATGATATTAGACTGTAATTATTTATTAATAGAAAGTTACATAGTAACTATTTAGTAACAGGAAATTACATTCTAACTGTTTAGTAACAGGGTGTTACATTGTAACTATTAAGTAAAAAAGTTACCTAGTAAGTCTTTAATAACAGGAAGTTACACTGTAACTATTCAGTAACAGGATGTTACGTAGTAATGGTTCAGTAACATAAAGGTACAAACTGACTATGTAGTAACAGGATGTTAGATGTTAGCTATTAAATAACTGTATGTTACATAGTAGCTATTAAGCATCAGATTTACAATTTAACAATCATGTTAAAAATTAACTATTTAGTAACAAGAAGTTAGTTTCGTGACTGTAAGTTACATAGGAACAGGATGTCATATAGTAACAATAAGTACTGAATGGTCACATTTCTTAAACTTTTTTTCCTCACACATCACTTAGAGTGAAACAAAAATGCTGGCTAGAAACAGATATAATGCAGTTTAAAATAAAATAACCAGGTGTGTAATGAGCGAAAACAGTCATGGATACATCAGTTTCTAATTTTAAAGAATTCACACCCGACTAACAGGACTTTATTCCAGACAGTTTCAGGTTTCAGGTCTGGCTGAGTCAGTAGCAGAGAGTCCAGCGCAGGGTTCTGGGCGAGGAATTAACTCACAGCCGAGGCTGCGGTCAGGATTTGGAGCTGAGATAGCAAAGTTAATTACCGCTTGGCCAGCTCGGCCTTTCCTCAGAGTCTGTATAGAATAAGGTTTTCATTAATAGTGTAGAGAAGATCAGCGGTTATCTGTGCCTCTGGAGAGTCGGCGGTGATGGTAATGGCGGTGTTGGAGGTGGGGGAGAGAGAGAAAGCGAGAGGCAAGGAAATCTTTCATACAGTTTCTCCATCTAATTTTCAACCATGCAATTCGGAATGAAATTAATTTCCTCATCTATGTAATAAATCAAAAACAAGTGATTGCTGTTGCTGCCAATCCGGGAAGACACAATGAGATCTCGCCATCTTGTGCTAGTCTCTCTCTCTTTCTCTCTCTCTCTCTCTCTCTCTTACACACACACACACACACACATACACACAAAACTTAAAGGGTTCCAAGCAGAACCTTTTTTTTAGAAGCAAAGAATCATTTTTTTAACGCCCTGTTAATTCAGTTTCTTGCAAGAAAGAGAAAATGACAAATTGCAGAGTTGGAATACAATTGAAAACATATAAATCCCACAAAACCCATCTTGGCCCACTCACAACCCAAGCATCAAGCCCACGCACAATCATCTAAAGTCAAAACTAAACTAAACTAAACTAAAATAAATAAAATAAAAATAAAATCAGAGTAAAGAGTAAAGCAAAAAAAAAGTTACTCGGATTAGGCAGTGAGGGTGAGGAAGACTTAAAAAAAATCTTTAATTAACAAACAAAGCCTTGAAGAACCCTTAAGGAACCCTTGAAGAACCCTTGAAGAACACTTTTAAAGAGTGTACAGCAAATCAAATGTACAGGATTGGTCATCAGGGTTACACCTCTGCTCTAAACATGGTTCATAAAAGGTTTTTTTTGGGGTTGTTCAGTAGTCACAGGGTGTTTTATTTGAGACTGTTTATAAAAGAGAACCTACAAAGAAACCTTTAGCCACTTGTCTTTCCCTGAACTCAACTAATACAGCACTGGACAACTCCACTCACTCAAACCACTACTCGCTGTAAACGGGTATAAAATATCATTTCTGATTACGAGAGCACATTTCATAACATTTCATGAGTTCTGTTAGTTGTACATTCATCCTGGACTTCCTGTTGAACCTCCTGTTGAATATGGAACCTTTAACCCGTTTAACTTGTCATTACCAGCAACAAAAACACCAGCATCTATTCATCTTGCGAATACGGGGTTGTCTCACAAGACGGGTTTGGCATGATGTGAAGAAAATTGCGTTGTTTTTTTATTATTCATAAGGATGTCATGGGATACATTATACATGCCGTGCTTTGTGAGATTCAATGCATGTTTTCCGCATGATTTCCCACCGGAACAGCTGGAGCCGGGGTTTGGAAATGCAGCGTGCTACACTGCCCCAGGCTAACACTTCAAGACCAGCAGGCATTAGGAGTGTGAGAGGAGTGTGTGAACGCTCTCCACACTGCAGGATGGGTCTACAGCTAGGAGGAGTCGAATGTATGAATCCAAGTACCTTGGTGCAGCAATGGTGCGACGGCGCTTTCGTCCTGAACGCTAGTAATCAGTCGATACTCAGAAAAAGGGGATCCTTGTTTTCACATAGTTCTTCTATTCCTAAAGTGGTTTTATGAAGACTAAACTCCGTTGTGGGGTTCTACATGGAAGCTCCATGGGTTCCCCAGACAGACAAGGAGTGACAGTTTTTTCTAAAAGCGCTAGAAATACTGACATCCTCACAGTAACCAAGCTTCTGGTGCTAAATCTGGGCTCACACTCTACCTCCAAAATATGACAGCAGACATCACGTAACAAAGGTTCTCACCTTGTATGAGTACCTCAGCTTAGGTGCTCATAATGGTCAAAACCAAAAAAGCGAAATTCATACGCAAATCAGCCATGAAGCAAAAGTTTGTCAACAACAACAAAATCATGTGTAACAGTGGAACCTTGGTGTGTCCTCTGCCTTGAGACAGTTCTTTAGACAAGTGAGAACACAGCAGTCACACTCAGGTCCTCTACTAAGTGAACGCTTTTGATAAAGCGATTCGACTCTGAATCGACACTGCAGGACGTGACTCATACATGCCGTGTCTTTTGGATTGCTTTTTGGATTTTTTTTTTTTTTTTTTTTTTTTCCCGAGATGTGAGCTGTTAAACTGAACCAAACGACAGGGTTGGAGATTTGATTCAACAAACAAAAAAGAGAAAATAAACACGGCGCACAAACGTGTTATGATCTAATAAATGTTATTGGATAATTATAGGATTATAGATTATAGATCATGAAAAATTCCCGTCATACATGCACGCTTCATCACCATATAGCTGACAGATGAATGAATTTTACAAGGAGGATTTCAGCCTTCACACACACCTCAGACAATGTTTTTTTTGTTTTTTGGTTTGTTTAACAAACCAGAAGAATCGATTTCGCTCTGATTCGGTCTCAACAAATGGACTAAAAGGTGTGAAAGCGCTCTGCAGTCAATAGTATACGCATAAATCATGCAAAATCATGCAAGAGGCTTGATGCATTAAGACAATTTCTGTTGTATCTTAGAAAAAAAGGTTTAAGGGTTGTTCAGTTTGTCCTTCTTTGTAGAGCCTTACAACAGATGGTTGAATAAGTGACTGTCCAAACATCCTTTGAGGAATCCTTTTCTCTAAGAGTGTACACTTCCATGCAAGATTTCTGTCATATAAAGCAACATTATATGCATCTAAAATTCAGTGCGTCATGCGATCAAATCTGATCTGATACCGTTCCAGCTTTACATGCCTGCTGCAAATTCCTAACAATTTGTGCACAATATCATGGCCAAGGTCAAAGGTAGGTTTGAAGTTAGCATCTGTAACACTTCTTACAATTTTGAACATAAGCTTGTTCAAATTTATACACATTTCTCATGAGATCAGATGTCAGGTTAATATTAGCCTTGATACAGATATCCAGTATCGGATCGCTTCACCCCTAATAGTAAAAAAAATAATTAAACAATGCTGCTGTGAAACACTGATCTGTCTCGGATCGAGAGGTGAGTAAACACTTGCTCTTTTCTTTCTGCCATCACAGAATTAGCCTAACTGCTGCATTGCTAGCGCCAAGCCCACAGCGTCAAATTCCTCTCCGATGGTGTACTGAAATAACGTTATTTTACAGGGAATTACACCTGGACGGGAAACTTTACATGGACACACGTGTCAGGGATCAGTCTGTCACGGAGCGAAGGATCTTCACTCTAGAGCTACATCCTGAGGCTATGAGAATCTGATCTACACACACACACACACACACACACACACACACACATGAAGAGAGAGAGAGATGCTTTTAAATGCCATAAACATAACAGTCCACCAACATAAAAGTGAAAGTGGATGAATAAATTGGCATCGGACTCCATTCTCTTAAATGCTAATTCCGATAAACCACGGAGGTTCCCTCGTACGGTTTTCCAAAGATCCAGGAATGAAGGAACAGCAGCAGATCTAAACAAAAACCACAAATATCGGCGCCATAAACCTGAGAAAGAGAGAGAAGAGAACGTGAAGAGATGCAGATGAAACCTACATCCAAATATGCATATAAGGAATGTGTGTGTGTGTGTGTTTTGTTTTTTTGGGGGGGTTTTTTTAATCTCTTGACATCCTGTGACACGTGCCACATCGCATCGCGGCAAGGCTAATGTTTGCACGTTTCTGATTTTACTTAGCGTCTGGAGCATGTTTGATCTCCGCTCGGAAACTATCGTTTACAATAGCGTGTGTCATGTCTGAAACGCAGAGAGGCAAAATGCCCCGAGGACACAGGTTAATGCGAGGAGGAGACGGCATCCTGAACAGCCGGCTGTATCTCTTTAACTCAGAATTAACGAGGAGAAGCCGCATGGCACACGCGCCACGTTGGTTTTTTTGCACGTTAGAATCTCGATAGACAAATTGACATGGTGGGACGTTGACGTGAATTGCTTCTGTTTTGCAAGTAAACACAGACGATGTGTTGAGCCTGAGAAGATGGCTGAGGGATCAAATGATATTCAATTAAATTTAATTTCATTCTCATTTTTAAATACAATAAAATAAACCTGTCAGTGGGGAACTGTCAGTCAGGGTGGGGATCAGGTTGCATTTCATTCCTTCACCCGCTTTTTCTCTCGGCTTGTAAACCTCGCTCTGTACACCGACCAGCCTGCGCTGAACTCAGGAGGGCCTCATCAGCATGAAAGGATCTTTATCTGATCCAGGTGTGTGAGAGCCCCTGCTTCAGATGGGTGTGTGAGTGGGTGTGTGTGACTGAGTGGGTATTAGAAAAGGGAAAAAAAAAAAACAAGGCAAGAAACAGAGACGTACTGTACCGGTTAAAAAAAAAAAAAAAAAAAAAACTAAAAACATGAGCACGATCAGTTTAAACAAAGGTGGAGTTTTGCGGCACACAAAGCTAATCTCAGCAGTTACAGATAAGTTAAGCTGCACGAATAATAACAAGCTACTATAACTTTAACTATAAATATAAAACCATGCTCACAGCAGGACGCTGTAATTTTCCAGGTCAAGAAAACGGTGAAAAGTTTGACTAGCTTTAGCGTACAATCTAACATCCTGCCTAACAACGAAAATAAAAAAAAACTTTCAAATAGATAACATTATCCTCCAAAAGTCATTAACAATAAAAGTACAATAAAATCATTCATTTAGCCTGCGTAATTATATTTTACTCACTTTCGAAAAAAATAACCTTGGACCAAAAGTCGCGTCAACTTGTTTGAGTTTTTTTTTTTTTACTTTTTCTGAACTGAAAAAAGTGGCAGGAATATTTTGACAAATTTTTTTTATTTATCTTTTTTTTTAGCATTTGTAAAAGTAACAGTTAAAGCTCGATCCCACAATCCTTCAGGAAACGCCAGATCCCTGTAATTTATCTCCGAATACTTTATAAGATTAGTGTTTTTTTATTTTCAATTGGACGTATGTGATGATATTGTAAAATGTTGGTAGAAAAATGAGAGAAATTGTTTACAGCGTAGTTAGTGTACTAATTAATGTGAATTAGCACCGTAAAATCTATGTCACTGGTTAGTGCTGGTAATCGTAGCGTCTTTCTACAGAGATTTTTTTTTTTAATCAGTTTGCTTTGTGATCTAAAACCATGTAAATCTGTGCTGATTCCCACCAGTTTGAGACGGTTAGTAGTCAACCGGGATGATTTTAAAGTGTTTCTGGTTTGGAAACTACCAATCTGGCAACCTATATGTGTTACACTAAATATTTCTGATAGAAACATGAGGACTGTGTGCCGTGGTTTTAGATACTTAAGAAAATGCTGAATATATGAGGAATGAATCACTTTGAGGCATGTTGTGACGGGGAAACAATCAATGACAGAGTGGTGTGACGAAGCACAGAGTTACTGTTACCACCCTGAAGTTGATTATTTTCCTATAACAGCATTTCCTGAAGTGTTTTATTCCTCTTATATCACAGCAATTTTCCGGCAAATATTATGTCTTACGATTTAACAAACAACACGTCGTACTTTTTATAGTCATGTGTATAGCTACCTTTAAAGGTGTGGAACGTTCATGAAACGAGTTCATTCCTGTTCTCACTTACACTATAGCAGCTGTAAACAGTCGTTCCTCAAAAATGAAAATGCTTTTTATCATTCTGGGAAAAAAAAACGCAGCTTGTCATGTCACCGAGAAGCCTAAACTCCCCCGTCCTGAAGTTTGTTGGAAAACGTAAAGTTACAGCTTTACTTCTGCCCATTACAATGCACTGACACTGGAGACTCCTTCCTTACATGTTTAAAATTTCTCCTTGCAGACCAACGATTATACACGTTTTTTAATCTGTTTGTTATTAAGTGGAGCGCCCGCCGTACACGTCCCCGTGAACGAGCTGTTGCTATAGAAATGATATCGTATTAGAACAAGCGCATTAGTGTAAACCAGTGAAAATTAATCAGCACCTTCTGACCAATCCGACTGGAGAATTCAAAAGCACTGTGATGCAACATATTCAATTATCATGAGCCTAATCCCAAACCAAACTAGGACGTGCTTCTAAAAAGTTATGATTGGTGTTGGAAGGTTAACACTACCTTCTCCATCTCCATTTTCAGCTGCTCTCATTATTTCAGGCGTTTGGGGCTCTACCTGTCAGCCGGCATGACCGCTTGATATATGAAGAGCGGTCCATCACTGCGATCCTCATGTTCTAGAGCTGACGAGTGGCTTGGGAGTGTGTGCGTGTGTATGTGCGTGTGTGTGTGTGTGTGTGTGTGTGTGTGTGTGAGAGAGAGAGAGAGAGCAGAGCACAGACAGAGACAGATGACGTATGGCGACACCGGTGATTTTCGAGCCTGGGACTCTCACTCTGGACAGGTTACAAATAGGCCTGAGAACGAGGAGCTGAACCTGAATAAATGCTGATCTTCCAGTGAGCCAGTCATCCGTGAACTGTCATACTGGAGCGCTAGCATGGAAAAGAGAAGAACTGTGCAGTGCTCATCCCAACCAGCAGCTGCTGATGTTAAATAACACGATGGAGTTTAGTAGCGGGTTTGAGACGCATTACAACACAAAAAATAAAAGTTTCGACGTAAATTTGGACAGACGTCAGCCTTGCTTTTTTCCCTCCATGTTCTTCAGCTGGCATGTCGCCCTTCAGAAGAGGAAATGAAGACCAGTGTGTGAGGAATGCTCATCTAATGCAGCGCTAGAACCCTCTTCCTGCACACTTGATCTCTCTGGGAGATGGAATTCAACGTACGAGACTGCCACTGTACAAAAAGCAGCACATCTGCACTGCAGAAAGAGCAGCTAGTAATCGCTTACTGGTGGACAAACATAACGCTTGAGATGGAACAGAGATTGTCGTAGTGGCGTCTTCCAACCATCCCGCTATACTCACGCCACCACGTACATACAGCACTGAAGTGGGATATTTCCGAAATTTCCCGATTTACTAAATTCGTCTAAATGAATTGCTGGGCTTCTTCTCAGGAAAACGTTCAGTAGATCGACAACTGTGACAAAGCGGAGTTAATGATATCTCCCTGAAGTGCGTTATTTCTCCATAACAACACGTCCTGAGGTGTTTTATTCCTCTTACACCACAGCAACTTGCCAACAATTACAATTTTTTAAAATGAATTATACCAGAGCGATCATCAAGCATAAAAGAAAGAAATGCTGTTTTGTTTACATTATAGAAATAACTATTAAATGCTTGTATTATTATATGTAGGTTATGATATCATATAATCTATCAATAATCTACACTAAATTATTAAATAAATAAATAAATACTCTTTTAATGTGTCAATAATCACTACTTACATTGCATTCTCTTAATAATTTATAAATGTGTTATAAACATAACCTGTTGTAATCTGTAATGCCATATATAGTATGAATACATTCGTAACATGTTATAAAGCATTCATAAGGCGTTACAGCAAAGGGTGTTACAGTTGAAAGTGAGGTTTATAATGCATTTGTAAACTGTTAATAGACTGCATTATAAACATCTCCGTGAACTTTAATGTCTTTTTTCTTAAATCATTACAACAACGTGAATCCTGCCTTATGAATGCTTTATAACATGTTACGAATGTGGTCATGGATCATTATTTATTATGGCCTCCTTCGAAAGTGCCATTTTAATTCAAATTATAGAAGATGATCAAAAAAAAAAAAAATCTCTTTCTACTCTATACAGTACATGAAACCAATAAAGTGACACAAACAGCAGTTGCATCACTCTCATTCCGTGATGGAAGTAAAGGAAGTATGGAGGAGAGGAAAAAGGAGGGAAGAAAGAAAGAAAAAGAGAAAGATTGGGGGGGAAAAGTCGTTGCTCTGATTTATTTATGATGCAATGAAGGTATGCTGAACGCATCAGAAGCGGCAGCAGTGGTCAGACTGTCAGGGATGATGAAGTGCGTTCATAGTCGAGTGAGCGTGTGAACGAGTGAACGAAGAGACGAGGAGAGGAGTGGAGGGGAGAGAGAGAGAGAGAGAGAGAGAGAGAGGGAGAGAGGGGGGATAAGAGGAGAGGAGGAAAAGCGACTCGAGGTGCTGCGGCACAGCGTTAACCATCTCGCCTCCACTACACAACCACATACACACCACAATGTTATTCAGAGCTCATCAACACTGTCACACACACACACACACACACACACACACACACACACACACACACACACACAAATTTACCTCCTCCACTGTTACTGGTATGGATGATTTCACGATTGCAATGTTTTACATTTAAGGATTGATTCTAAGAAAAAAAATGTAACTATTAATTAAGCAAACTGAACATCTGTTACACAAAAATATCTCATTATTTACACAATTTTGACACAGTCTTTCCTGATCCCCTGCATTTTACTCTAAAACCAGTAAGAGGATGGTTAACTGTGGTTAACTACCATCACTAAAAATGCACTTAAAATGAACTTTTTATCAAATTAATCATGTCTTTCCAGTCTGTGATTTGTGTAACAGGGTTGTACTTTCAAAGCGACCAGTCAGCATCACAATATTGAAAAAAAAAACAAAAAAGAAAAGCGACAAAAGAAACACTTTTCTTCTAATTGTGATCTCCAGGAAATTTGGATGACGCAACTTCCTGTTGTGTGTATATATATGTATATTTCAGGTTAAAGTGTAGTTAAGGTAAGTTGGGATGTTTTCTACGTTTTGTTTTAATCAGAAGTGCGCGTGGTGAAGGACACGTTATATTTAAAATATCTTTCATATTTACTTTAAATGCATATTTGCAAATGTAACAGACATTTGGGACACAAATGGCAGCTCAGCTGTAGAATCGCCCGGGTATATGTACCGTAATATACATAACTTTCATTCCCAGAAATTCCAAAAACATTTTACAACAAAAAAATTTAAAAGGTCAGACGAAGAGCGGCATTTGAGTGAGATTTTTACTTTAATTTCTTTTAAGTTTAAAAAATCTGATTTTAGCTGTGATGTGGAAGACAAACAAAGCAATAAACAAGAGAGATGAGATTTAGAGAGTTAGAGCTGTTTTTTTAATCTTATAGACAACACCGCCCTCTGCAGGAAGAGGAAGGGATTAAGGATCAGAATTATATACAATTGTGCTAATATAAAAAAAAATTAAAAAATAAAATAATAGAGGTCTTGAATAAATAATTGAATAAATAAATAATAAGATTTGACAAGAAAGAAAGGAACTGACGAAAAAAAAATTTCAAAAGTTCAAACCTTAAACCTTCTCTGAAGGTCATATCTGTAACAAATCTATAATAAACACACTCCTTTAACTTTATAATATATTCATAAGGCATTATACACATTGTTATAATTATTTATGAAACGCATTACGCTTTATACTTCCTATCTTTATTATGCATTTTGGATCATTAACATTAACATTTCAAGCAGTGTTCCTAACACATCACTTTGCATAGTGGATTACGACAAGATATAAGAGTGTTATAATGTGTTATAAGCACTAATTACTGTATAATGCATTCTTTTAGCAATTTATAAATGCATTATAAAGAATGCTACACACTGATGCCCTTTCATAAATAATTATAAGGATGTGTATGATGCCTTATGAATTATGAATGTATTCCTAAGTCATTATATGTATCGTAAAAAGTATTTACGAAAGATCATAAAGCGTCATAAAGCTCCTGGGTTTATAGAAAGTAGCCTAAATGTCCTCTAGCTTCTCTAATTCATCCCAAATTCTTCCATCATTATGAAACCAGAGCAATTTTCCCTGACAGGCTGAAATCACCTTGACGAAACACTCATATTTATGTAACCATCTCTCTCTCTCTCTCTCTCTCTCTCTCTCGCTCGCTCGCTCTCCTCTCGCCGCTGTGGTGCCCCGTGCAAAAGATTTATTAATGGTTTTTGAAAAATACCAGTGATTTCATATAATTTAATGGGCTGCAGATGGGCCGGATTCAAACCACTCGGTCAGAAAATATGTCCCAAAATTGCTGCGCTTTCTAATATCGGCAGCATTCCGGGAGCCGACAGGGAATAAACCGGAATGGAGCACAAATGCACCTTTCATATTTTGTGGGGTGGCTCGGAATCTGCACCTCATAGGTGATAAAAAAAAAATTGGGACTGCGGCATGGATTCAAATCAGCCGAAGAGACGGAGCACACATCCATCTTAATGCTGCAGAGGAAAGAGAGTGTAAGACATGAGAGAGAGAAAGAGAGAGAGACAGAGAGAGAGAGAGAGAGAGAGAGAGAGAGAGAGAGAGATACCTGCACTGCTGCTCAGCACTGTAACCGTTTATTATTTTTAAGTCAAATTTCATATCCATCTAGCCGTAAAGCACTGCTGCATTTCATACAAACACCTTTGATGCATGAAGCTCGGAACGTGTCTCTTTACACGTGATCATGTTTTTCACATGTGAGCTGTGCGAGTGATATGTGATCACGTGTGCATTTCGACATGTTATGAAATTATATCAGGTACATGTGAATCATGTGATCACGTGTGAACATCAAAAGTCTTGTGCAACACGTGAAAATCACATACACATGCATAGACACACACACACACACACCAAAGAAAGAAAGAAAGAAATTCACACACAAAGCCCTCTTCAATTCATTTCACAGGTTCCTGATGGGATTCTGATTGGGCCATTCCAAAACGTCTATCATTTTCATCTGAAGCCGTTCCTTCGTTTATTTGGATTTGTGCTTTGGCTCATGATCGTGCTGGAAAATGACATTTTTCTTCATCTTCAGCTGTCTAACAGTGGCCTGCAGGGTTTGTGCCAAAATAGATAGTTTTTTCTAGCCATCCATGATTCCGTCTATTGTGACTAGAGCGTCAGAAGCAGCCTTACAACATGATGCTGCCACCACCATGCTTCTCCATGGGTATGGTGTTCTTTGGGTGATAAGTTGCCTTGTTTTTGTGCCAAAAATATTTTTTTGAATTATGCCCAAAGGTTCTAACTTGGTCTCATCAGACCATAACACATATTGCCACACGGTTTGGGTTGATTTAGGCGAGCTTTGATGTTCTTGCCAGATATTCCTGCAGCTCCTTTAATGTTGCTGTAGGTCTCTCGGTAGCCTCCCTGATAAGTTTTCATCTTGTCCTTTCATTCATTTTCAGTCAGTCAGTCATTCATTTTGGATGGACGCCCCATTCTTGGTAATTCCACTGCGGTGCCACATTTTCTCCACTTGTCGATGATGGCCTTCTCAGTGTTCCATGGCACATCTAATGTTTCGGAAATTATTTGTACCCATCTCTTGAGCGATACCAATCGACAGTGAGATCCCGTAAGCGCTTTATTAGCTCTTTGTGGACCTTGGCTCCAGCCGTCTGATGAAACCAAGAAGAATTCTACCGAATTGGCCGATTTATTCTTTATTGGGGTTAATCAGAATCACATCATTGATGACAGATGTATGATAATTACTTTTGGACATTAGCTGTGAATGTGATTGAAAGTGGTTCATTCTGAGCGCAGTCGCATGCCCTATTATAAACGGGTGTGCACACTTGTGCAACCAGGTTATTGCGAGTTTTGTATTTTTCTTTTTTCCCCTAAAACCTTTCTGTTTGTCTAATTCCAAATTATATGAATACTAATTTTGAATTTTATCGCTATATCACATTAAAGGTGGGAAATAAGATCTGGCATGACTTATCTTGCTTTAATTATTTTTTTTTTTTACATCACAAAGACCTGCAATTTTAACAGGGGTGTGTAGACTTTTTATATCAACCGTACATACAAGAAAGAAAGAAAGAAAGAAAGAAAGAACACTTTACATGCTGATAATAGAATACAATTGAAACACAACGCCAATGATGCATTTCTTCTGTTCAGGCACAGAGAACATTCTACACATCTTTTCATTTTTTCCCCAGTTATTTTCCTTAGTTTGTTTCTGATTTTTATTTTGTTGTTGTTGTTATTGTTCATATTTGGGTTTTTTAGATGCACTCATATGCAATTCCGTTGATTTTTTTCCCCCTCTTTCACTCGGCAGATCTGAATGATTCCCACTCAAGTTCAGAAAGACGGCAAGAAGCTTTTTTTTTCATCTTCCACTCGTCCTCTCTATGCATTTAAATAATTTCTAGCAACCTATCTCAAAGTTCATCTATTGATCAATATCGCTGCATCTTACTGTGCAGCTCAGGGGGGGAAAAAAATATATAATATTGATAAAAAATCTCTTTTTTTGCTTATGCGGGATGTATCATGAGACTGACCTGCAGCTTTGCGCTTCAGTGTTATTAAAGCGCTGATGGAGAAGAGCTTTGAAATGACTGGAGCGCTCAAACTCCGAGGTTATTGGTGCAGGGTTTCCTTTAAAATTCTTTAAATAAGGTTGAAATAAGGTGATGTTTTATCATGTAGACACGATATATAATAATGCAGCGGAATAAACAGAGAGAAGTTAGCGCGTCAAAGAGTCCGGAGCTGCAGCCGAGCCGTGTCTTTGAGCGCTGAAGCCGGGAAGATGTTCCTCTCACTTCGCAGCTCCTCTCCGCTTCTTCTCTCTGGATTAACAGACCCCTTTGAATCCCCAAAACCCACCCGCTCCTTCCACAGACTTCCTCTGCTTCCGATTTCCAGGCCGAGGTCCCGTCGGGGGAATGCTGGAGCACAGGGATGAGACTTTCATCCACTGAAGGGATTTCTGGGAGGGACAGAAACATGAAGTGCAAAAGAAGAAGAAGTAGAAGAAGGAGGAGGAGGAGGATTGAAGATTAAGTTTCCTCACTGACTTTTACATCTGTATGTGACAGGTGAGATACATGTAAAAGGTAAGATACGTGTGAAAAGTGATCAAGAAATGATTAATTACACCTGAACATTCTGTGAGATACAGAAAAAGAACTAAATAAAATGAGAAGAGAAAACATCTGGTGTGTGTGTATTAATATTTCTGTTTTATTGTGTCTGGAAACAGGAGGCTTAATTAATTTTCTTGGGGTCAAACAAACAGGTGCACATAGCACACACACACACACACACACACACACACACACACATAAAACATGTGAAATGTGTATATTTTACTTGTGGAAAAAACACGCACACACACAAACACACACACACAAGAATGTATGCCAGAACTATCATTAGACTACGATTCCCATCAGTCACAGCACCACACCTGATCATTGTGTGAGTGAGTGTGAAAGTGAGAGTGCGAAAGAGAGTGAATGTGAGAGTGTGAAAGAGAGTGAAAGTGAGAGTGAAAGTGCGACTGAGTGTGAAAGTGAGTGATAGTAAAAGTGAGAATGCAAAAGAGAGTGAGAGTGAACGTGAGAGTGAGAAAGAGAGTGAAAGTGAGATTGTGAGAGTGAGATTGTGAAAGTGAGTGAGAGTGAAAGTGAGTGAGAGTGCAAAAGAGAGTGAAAGTGAGATTGTGATAGTGAGAGTGTGATAGTGAGAGTGTGAAAGTGAGTGAGAGTGAAAGTGAGATTGAGAGAGTGATAGTGTGAAAGTGAGTGATAGTGATAGTGTGAAAGTGAGTGAGAGTGAAAATGAGACTGCGAATGAGAAAGTGAGAGTGAAAGTGAGATTGAGAGAGTGATAGTGTGAAAGTGAGTGATAGTGATAGTGTGAAAGTGAGTGAGAGTGAAAGTGAGATTGAGAGAGTGATAGTGTGAAAGTGAGTGATAGTGATAGTGTGAAAGTGAGTGAGAGTGAAAATGAGACTGCGAATGAGAAAGTGAGAGTGAAAGTGAGATTGAGAGAGTGATAGTGTGAAAGTGAGTGAGAGTGAAAGTGAGACTGCAAATGAGAAAGTGAGAGTGAAAGT
>CM040985.1:2088144-2112849 GCA_022985145.1 Pangasius djambal | reverse complement strand
CACTCACCTCTACACTCACAACACCTCAACACTCACCTTTACACTCACAACACCCCAATAGGCACATCTACACTTATAACACCTCAACACACACGTCTACAATCACAGCACCTCAACACACACAACACCCCAACCCTCATTACACCCCAACACTCCCAATACCACCCCATGTGTAGCCCAAACACTCCAAACACCCCAACACATACCCCAACACTCAGTCCAATCATTCCATGGACAAATTTGTTGGTACCCTTCCATGAAAAAGAAGAACCCACAACTATCTCTGAAATCATTTGAAACTGACAAACGTTAATGTCATCAATCACTGTTAATTCCATGTTTAACACAAATCACACATTACCTTTGATTTTCGATTAAACCGAATATTTTACATAATGAACCAAATGAAAATGATATGGACAAAAAAGATGGTACCCTTAACTCAACATTTTGTTACACCACCTTTAGCAGCAATCACTGCCAACAAGCAATCGCGGTAGTTTACAAGGAGACTTCTGCATCGGGTCACAGGTATTTTGGCGCACTCTTCCTGAGCAAACTGCTCTAACTGTCTGAGGTTTGGAGGGTGCCTTCTGCACACTGCGTTTTTCAGATCTTTCCACGGATGTTCAATAGGATTAAGATCAGGGCTCATAGAGGGCCACTTATGAATGGTCCAGTGTTTTTTTCCCAGCCATTCTTGAGTGCTTTTTGCTGTGTGTTTTGAGTCATTATCCTGTTGGAGGACCCATGACCATCGACTGAGGGAGAGCTTTCTGACACAGGGCAGTATGTTTCTCTCCAGGATGTCTTGATAGTCTTGAGCCTTCATTGTGCCCTGCACAGATTCAAGGCCCCCTGTGCCAGACGCAGCAAAGCAGCCCCTAAACATTACTGAGCCCCTCCATGTTTCACAGTAGGTATGGTGTCCTTTTCTTTGAAAGCTTCATTTTTCTGTCTGTGAACATACAGCTGGTGTGACTTGCCAAAAAAGCTCTAGTTTTGTTTCGTCAGTCCAAAGGACATTCACCCAGAAACTTTGTGGCTTGTCAACATGCATTTTAGCAAATTCCAGGCTGGATTTTTTATGTTTTTCTTTCAATAATGCCGTTCTCTTGGGTCTTCTTCAATGCAGCCCGTTGTTGTTTAAAATGCGACGGATGGTGTGATCAGATAGTGACATACCTTGACCTTGGAGTTCAGCTTGAATGGCTTTGGATGTTTTCCTTGGCTCTTTGTCTTCCATCCGCACAATCCCTCTGATCAGCCTGGGGTTGCATTTCTTCTTGCGGCCACGTCCTGGGAGGTTGGCTACAATCCCATGGACCTTATACTTTTTAATAGTATTTGCAACTGTACTCACGGGAACATCAAACCGCATGGAGATGGTCTTATAGCCTTTACTTTTAAGATGGCTCTTTACAGTTTTCTTTCTGAGCCCCTCAGACGACTCTCTCCTTTGCTTTCTCTCTTTAAATAGGCTGCTTGGCTGTTACAAAGATTGCAGACACCTGTGACACTAACTAAGGTTAAACAATTAGTTTGAAACATGATTAGAATGCAATGGTTTCTAATCTTTTTAGGGGTACCGAGAAATCTGTCCGGGCTGTTTTAGATTATCTTGGTAAAATAAACAATAAACAAGTCATTTCTCTTGACAATTTTATTGGTTTAATCTATCATATACTATGGGCAGGCAGGTATATATGAGACTATTGCTTTTGGTTTAATCACTTTTCAGGAGCAATGAATCATTGTTTCTAAGAACTGTAAGAATACCAACAAATTTGTCCATATGTGTACACTCACAACACCCCAACACTCAGCCCACACACTCCAAACAATCTAACGCTCACCCCAATTTTCAGCCCAAACACTTCAAACACCCAAGCATACTCCTTAAAACCCGTAACACTCCAACACTCCCAATAACCTAAAACTCCCAATACTCCAACACCCCAACATTCCTAACACTCTCAACACTGCAACACTCCTAATAACCTAAAAACACACATCAATATCCATGCTCCAACATTCCCAATAACCCAATTGTTACTGATGAGCCACAATCCCAATATCAAAGAAAGAAAGAAAAAAGCAAATAAAGAAAGAAGTAAATATATTTTCCAAAGTTTGTCTTTTATGTCCAAAAACTTTGATTTGAAGGACAGTAAAGGAGTAATCTCAGTAAGCCACCTAGAGGAACTGAGGAAGAGAGTTTAGAAAGAAGTGGAATTAGGAGTCATGTGGTTTACATGTAATGCCCAGAACAGTGCAGATGAAATACTTAACTCCGATTAAAAGCCCTGTCAATGTCACGTAATTGGATGTAAATGAATGCGTGCAATCAAGCTAAATTGGATGCACTCATACATAATTTCTTCACTTTCTGTGCTTCACGTCCTCACTAACGAGTGCATTAGAGATGCTGCGCACTGTGTGTAAATCCAATTGTCATTTCCTTTTTATACTGTTTCACTGTTCCAGTTAGCCGTGTGCAGAGAGAAATGATAGTACATGAGCACCCCCCACCACACACACACACACACACACACACACACACACACACACAAACAAACCATGACAGTGGTCAGGGGTTAAATTACAACTTAGGGGGTGAGGTTGCTTTACTTCTCTCATGGGTGCCAACAATTTTGGAACAGAACCATTCAAGTTAATAAATAATAAGAAGTTTTCAACACTGATATGATTAAAACAAGTTTTTAATGTTTAATTTTCTATAATAGCAGCTCTGAAAGTAGTACAGCTACTATGTTAATACCTTATCGTTTCTATGGTAACAGCTCATTCACAGGGACTTGTCCTGCAAATGCGCAAGATAAACTGGTTAAAAACCGTCTCTAATCATTGATATAGTGAAGTTTTCTACAAGGAGACGTTTATTTAACATTTACGGAAGGAGTCTCCAGGTTTCCGACATCTTCAGGACAGAGCGGTTTACGCTTTGTGGTTTCTCAGTAATACGACAAGCCACATTTTTTATTTGTTGTTTTTGTTTTATAAGAAAAAAATAGAGGCTGTTGAGGGAACGACTGTTTATAGCTGCAATAACGTAAGTGATGCTATGGGAACTAGTTTTGCAGACATTGCGCAACACTAAATGTAACTATAAACAGATAAAAAGTATGCCATGTCATTCTTTAATAAATAAAAAAAATTCAACATTTGCAAATCACTGTGATGTATGGGGAATAAACCACTTTGCAATGTGTTGTTATAAGCAAATAATCAACGTCGGCTTGGTAACAGAGTAACTCAGCCTCATTACTCCACTTCACTGTTGATTATTTTCCTATAACAGCACAACACAGAGTGTTTAATTTGGATGCTTTTTCAAGAAAGGAGTTCCAGCTAACGATCCTTTTGCAAGGACGTGACCTGCGAAGCCAGAGACCGAGTTTGATGCGAGTTCCTGAGAGTTATGAGGTAGGCGATAGGGGTCTAACATTAAGCCTGATTCTTTATCTGCGAGAAGGTCACTGCTAAGTTAGCATCGCTTATTTGTTCTTCATGTATAAACAGGACTGTCATGTGGACCAATAATTGGCATCAACTGTTTAGCGCCTCTCAAGAAATGTTTTCCTCGACTCACTGTTCCATCACTGTGAAGCGAGCGAGAGAATGCTTGCGGAAAACCACGGAGAAACAGGAAGCGAAAGAAGCCTACCTTGTCGGCTCAGATTGTGCCACAAGCTGATGATGCTAATTAGCCAGGGCAAATTTGAATTAGTGGATTATGTAATGGGCTGGAAGCCAAGTGGAGCGGGGGGAATTGGCTAACTAAGCGTGGCACCAGCTAAAGTCACAGCTTTACTGGAACGCTGCCCGGCCACTTCATGCCAACGCGCCCGTGCCCGATCATGCAGAGAAGCCAGAGACATCAATTAGACAGTGGTGGGTAATTGTGTGGGAGGAGGGCCTAGTGGCACAAGGGACCCTGTTAAATGTCCTTAGGCAGCCTCGTGTCTCTGCTCATTTTAATACTTATCAAACGACATGCCTGTACTCGCTAATGCACTCAGACAGGCTGTTAAACACACAGATTAGGACGATGATGATGATCAAATGAGGCTTTTAGAAAGAAGAAGGAGGGGTACAGGAACAAATGTGATGAAGACTTCGGATCACTTACTTTTCTTAGATGGACTAGGGGTTGAAATTCAGATCTTGAGCAAGTGGCATGCTCTGGAATTTAGCTCAAATGAATCATTTACATGCTATTGTAGAAAACTAATCAATGACAGGGTGGTGAAGTAGAGTTACTGTTACTACCTTGAAGTTTGAACATCACTCTCCTATAATAGCAGCCCACGAAGTGCTTTGTTTCTTTTACACCACATCAATTTGCCAACACTAATAACTTTCTGTTTATTAAAGAATAACAAGTCACACGTTTTATCTGTTTATAGTTACGTTTAACGTTTTGGTTTCTGTTCTCACTTACGTTATAGCAGCTATAAACAATCGTTCCCTCACCAGCCTGTCTGTTTTCTTTCTCTTGAAGTTAATAAGTCAATAAACGCTGCTTGCTGTGTTACCGAGAAGCCATAAAGCGTAAACTCCTCTGTCCTCCACGTTACAGCTTTACCTCTGACACTGGATACTCCTCCCATAAACGGAAATTTCTAATTCTAATTGTTGGCATTGTTGTGATGTAAGCAATAAAACACTTCAGGACATGCTGGAAAAAAAGAACACATTTCAGAGCGGTAACAGTAACTCTGCTTCAATACATCACTGTGTCATTGATTCTTTTCCTATAACGGCATCTCCTGAAGTGAAGTGTGCATTTCTCTACAGAAGTTTGAGTTTTGTAGATTGCAATTGTTGTCATACAGCAGACTTGTATTAGGGGATGCCTCATGACCTCTCCCGCCTCTAATGATGCTTGCTAGATAACAGAGAGAAATTTATTTAAGGTGTGTAAGAGGTATTGCACACTTTTGAAGCCGATGTTGTACAAGAAGCTCCGCAGGACTCTGTCAGACGAATCCAGCAGCTAACGGGGGGGGAGGAAACAAAAAAAGTACAGGACGAAGGAAAAGCAAAAAGCCTTTGCCCTCAACCCAGGTTCAAGCAGTGGAGGCTGCAGCTTTCCCATCATCCCTTTATTCCTCCATCTCTCTGACCCCTCAGCAGGCACGGAGCAAACCAGGACCTCATGGTGCGTGGATGTCCACTCACTTCAGGCCTTTCCCAGGCCGCTCCTGACTCTAATTGGCCTGGACGAGGTTTGCATCCGTGTAATTCTTGCATGTTAATGCTCCCATGGTAACCTTGTTCCATCTAATGGCTGCCCAGCGAGAGGCATTTTTCGACTGCATTACCTCTTATCGAGTTACAGAGCCCCACCTTTCCAAATAAGATAAATTTAATTGATCCAGTCTATAAAAATCCTGCACCGCTGTGAACGGCCCCCAGGTTCCAGGCTTCTCTTGCTTTATTTATTCTCTCTGTTTTCACCGCTCGGGTCGAGCGCACCCTGCATGTGGTGCAGGAAAATTAGGTTTATTCAACTCCTTACAAAGAGGAGGGACAGCCGAGAGAAAATTCAAAAGGCTTCAAAATTAGATCAGTGGTCGCAACAATCAATCAAAGGCCGGGCTCCTAGGCCGCAAGGCTCGGGAGGAGATGTGAAATGAACCTTTAAAACAGCAGGCTCTTGGCCCACACTTCGGTCTTCCACGCAGGGTAGAAGATGACTAACAATGCTTAACACTCTTTCCACTGTGCTGCGAAAACATTCTGAAAGTTGAAACACATGCACACAACCACACCACACCACATCACACAAGTACACACATTAAACCCTATACCATATAGAAATAAAACGAGCAAACCTTGTAGGGAAGAGGAAAATGCACGAAAAGCACGAATAATGTCGCAGCACTTGCAATGTGTTTAACGTTAGAAAAATCCAAAGCAGAAATATGAAGAATGTAATTTCACTGAGTCGCCGTGGTACGGTGTGCACGCGTGGCCTTAATTTCAGCCTCAGTGCTAGTTAATCCTGTTACTGCGTGTTGGAGTTATTGCGCTTACTACAGCACTGCGCGCTTATCAGAAATAAATACATTAGATTCACCATAAGAGCTGAGTAATACAGAGACTTCCTAAAAAAAAAAAAAAAAACACTCTAGTAGTAAATTTGAAAAGATGAGCAAATTTCCTGCTAACAGGACGTTATGTAAGGAAAAACACTTTGTGTCATGCAGTCATAAGAAAATAATCAGCACCCCGTGGTTAGTGTTACCACCCTGGCGTTGGTTATTTTCCTATAGGAGCACATCCTGAAGTGTTTTATTTCTCTTATACTACGTCAATTTGCCAATGATTGCATAGTTGTTTTTTTTTAAAACAAAGACATATACTTTTTATCCGATTATAGTTACTTTTGAAGTTGAGAAACGTCCACAAAACAAGTTAGTTCTTCCTCTCACTTACATTGTAGCAGCTGTAAACAGTCATTCCCTTACCCGCCTAAAGAAGCTTTACCTCCGACTGTTGCAAAGCTCTGACACTGGAGACTCCTTCCATAAATGTTAAATAAACATCTACTCACAGAAAACTTCACCATATCCATGACTGTTCTGCATACATGTTCTCAGAAAACACACAGGCTTGACAGACTGAAGAAAGCATTCTTCCTTCAGCCGTAACATTGAGAAAACGTTTTGCTAACCTAAATTTAAGAGGATAAAAGACGGAAAACTCTGGACTTAACCCACTGCTGAGATCATTTTAGATGCAAAGTATTCTCCCAGAGTCTTATTCCCTAAGACATTAACACAGCCGGGAAGGAAAGCTCTTGGCCTTGTGTTTTATAGGAAAACATCCGTTCTATAGACAGTCTTTACCTATGACTGAAACAGAGCTCACGCAACAGATGCTAATGCATTCTATATCATCCTTAGCGCTCACTATGTGTGCGTCGTATGTGCCGTATGTATTAGACAGAGGAACTGCCCACGAAAACACAGCTTTGTGTCCGAGGAGCTTTCGCAGCTTCTCCTGTGTGTTGTGGAGAAGCGGCTAAATTAAAATCCTGTCCATTAAATCCCATGTCCGCCTGGAAGATTCCCTTTCTCTGACCTTTTAGCTAAATTTCCATCAATCTCATTTTACGCACGATTACAGTTTCTAATGAGAGATGAGCCGTATTATTCCCTATAATCTCTACCTCGCTCAATGCCGATAAAGCCAAAGCCTGAAGAAGGGGAAAAAATGCCTTTTTCAAAAGAAAATTGTACCTGAATGTCAAAAGCAATTTTCTTTTTTTTTATTAACTTGTTTGGCAAACAGCATCCTGTAAGCGGGTGAAATGTAAAAAGTTAATTGCTCATTATATAGACTGGGATTTATCAAAGTGATCACAACTCTCTCTTGGGTTTCATTAAATGTTTAATCAATTCGGGATTGATCTGTGGACCTTGCATAATTCACTGTGTTATTTAAAACAGACAGTTAATGAAGTGCTATAATTTGATAGATACAGATGCCATTATCGAGCAAAAAACATGTATTTGTTCATGCAAATCGCAACATGGAATTCGCTATGGATGGACGCATGCACAGCTAAATAAGAAGAAAGGCTCTCAAGTTTTGTTACTTTTAATTGTTGCTCATCTGAAAAGGAACACAACAAGGAAATACAGTTCTGGACAATAAGAAATGAAAAACAGTCAATAGACATCAATAGATACACACAGTCGTACACTGACAATGGCCGGGTGCTTATGAGTCTTTGGGTGATTATGTCAGGGGACCAGCAGGCACAGATAAAAGCCTTCAACTCCAGCTATCGGTCTCTCAGGAGCAGTGGGTGAAATCCTCAGTAAAGTCTTCTCCTTTGTGCCTAAGCTCGCCGTAGGGTGGGGCTGATCCCCACAGCGGCAGCTCTTTTGAATACATATTGGTATGGCTGAGCCCCTAAGACACCGCAGGAGACCCTCAGGCCACTTCCTGTTTATTATACACATGCTCTTTCGCCTGTCTCTGAGGTCTGGAGGTGCTCTCCACGGCTGGATCCCGGGGAGAGGACGGAGAGCACGGAACGCTTTTTGTATCACATTTGTAGTGTAATCACATGCTTGGATTGCCATTTGAGTTTTTACAAACACTTTTTCCCACAGCGCTGTTAAATCCTCCAATCTGATTGGTCAGATTATCGTTTGGAACGTAACCGTCGTTATTGTTTCTACAGTAACAGTTTATTCGCAGGGACTTGTATGGCGGATGATCTACATCGTCTAACATATAATTGTTGATAGGGTAAAGTTTTCTGTAAGGAGAGGTTTATTTAAGGAAGGAGTCTCCAGTGTCAGTTTTCCATCATAAGTAATGTCTTCAGGACAGAGGAGTTTACACTTTGTTGTTTCTCAGTAACATGACAAGCTGCCTTATTAACTTCAAGAGAGAAAAAAAAGTATCTAGCTGCTAGATAAAAATGTATCCAGCTGCTATAACGTAAGTGAGAACAGGAACTTACTTGTTTCACGGATGTTCCAGCACATTAAATGTAACTATAAAGGTTAAACAACAGAACATGTAATTAATAAATAAATTACATTGCAATCATTATTTTTTTCTGAGGTGGTAACAGTAACTCTACTTCATTACATCACTCTGTTGTGGATTATTTTCCTGTAACAGCACAACACAGTGTCTTTACTCCTACCATAGGGTCTGATAGTATCTAAATGAAGCAGTCAGCAATTAGAGTGCTTTTTTTTCTAACCAAGAGGCTCAAGTTGTAAGCAGGCAAACATCTGAAAAACAAGGAATACCAGCGTAATTGGCATTTGAACATCTACATATTTTAGTCTGCATAAGAATGAATTAAAGGTAAGTTTGAATGCTGCGGTCCTCATTTGGAATAAATGCTAATGAACCTAAGCGACACCAGGGATTTAGGTTGGGGGGGGGGGGGGGGGGGCAATTAAAGAACGCCTGCAGCAACAATATCGAGGACAAAGGATGCCGTCTCCCTAATTAAATTCTGTGGCAGACATCTGCCCTTTCACCCCTCCTTCTCCATTTCCCCGGTGCTCATGAGAGGCAGTCAAACGTTCCCTCTCAACTGTCACTCACTGAAGCTGCTTCACACAGAAAGAGCTAACCTGAACTCATTCCACTTCCAGAGCTCGAGGTCACTAGGACAATGCCCTGATCGTCACAAGCAATACACCAAAGTCCTATAGGAGAAGAATGAAGCTCCAAGGACTGGTATTAGTGCCGTGAGATTTAACAGATGTATTTAGAATAGGTTTCTATTCTAGCAAGGTTATATGCTTTTATTCAGAGTTGAGCTATAGTGAGGAGTTAATACTGAAATTGTGCACACTGGTATACAGAACTTAGATGCACAGACTTACACACTATTGCGACAATGCAAGAGTTACACATGAAAAAAACAGTGGCTTGATCCTTACCTTGCACCACTTCTTCTTCTTCTTCTTATCAGCTTGAGTGAGGAGCAGCATTAAGTCCAGCGACACTGTTTGATGGTTTCATGTAACCACAATACGCCATGCTGAAATTTAACGTTTTGGCTATAAATGCGCAAAAATATTGGAATGTCATTCGAGGCCAATATTAAATACATAAATATTACAATATTCATTAATTAATGGTATCATCAAGAGGTTCTTTATTCTCATGGAAGACATTGGAGGAGATGGATCTTTAACTGAGATACTGCTTATCTCAGGGACAGAATATTTAATAAATAAAGTTATGATTTGTTTTGGCTTAAATGCAAGTACCTGTGTTCAAAGGTGATGGACTATGCTATTGAAAAATCCCTTGTTTCGGACAGCTGTTCTCAAGAAAATTCCTGCTACTTTGTGCATAAAGCTATTGCTCTATTGCTCTACGTTCTTCATTTAATTCATCAGATATAAATGTTTTGGCACCCCCGGGAAATTAATTTAAACTTGATTTAACTTGACATAGCATGAATATACAGGTATACAAATATGGCTTCTAGTTTCAAGCTGCCCAGAGCTCCAGAAGCAGTAAATGATCTCTCCCACCCTTACTCTGTTACTCAGAGCTCTTAAAGGTGAGACACGATCAAGACTGAGTGTGTGTGGTAATGGCTCTGAAGTTAATAAAAAGGGGACCAGGTAATAGAGTTTTAAATCACTGGCCAAGTTCTTCTCCTCAGACTAGGAGACAAGTTTAGCTAATGAAGCCTGACAGCCTCATTCCAGAGTGACTGCACGCTTAGAGCAGCTTCAGCCCAGCCTGCGCTGCCGGCTCGTCCCCTCCACCACAGCGGGCCGCAGCAAACAGGGAAAGTTTAGAGAGACTAACTACCGCCCATTTCCTGCTTATTTAACACCCAATCTCACTTCAAAGCCTGTAATGGCTACAGGATTCGCTCAACATCAAACATGCCAGCTCCACTGTGCCTCACGCCCTCTCTCTCTCTCTCTCTCTCTCTCTCACCATCTCATTCTCCGGTGGCACAATTAACTCCTACCATCAGCACTCGTAGCTTCATGTACTCCATGTACTAAAAAATTCACCACTAAATGCGCAGCTCTTACTTCTTGAAGTGATCTACTTCTTGCAGTAAAAAAAAAAAATTCAATGGTGGCTTTGTAACAGTCAGAGGCAAAGCTGTAACTTGACGTTTTCTGACATCTTCAGGACAGAGAAGTTAACCTGAAGAGAGAGAAAAGTGGAGGCCGGTGAGGGAATGATTGTTTATAGCTGCTCTATCGTAAGTGGAAACAGGGACTAAGTTCTTTTCACCGACGTTCCACAACATTAAACGGATAAAATGTACGACGTGTCATTATTTACCAAATGAAAAATTGTCAGCACTGACAACTCAGGCCACATCAAACCACCCTCTTGTTGATTGTTTGCTTACAACAGCACGCCCCATCACGTTTTACCCCTTACGTAGCGTATAATTTACCTATTCATTAATAAGTTACGTATGAAAGAAATCTTGCACAAGGTGCCTTGATAATAGACGCTTTGTTTTAACATTAATGAGTGAATGAAAGAGTTAAGACCCAAATCCATAAGTCACTTTGACTCTAATAAGAGATTTATTGTACACACTTGAGTCGCTCCACGCCATCCCAAATGTTTTTCATGTAGAGAATGCAAAATATTTGTGCAAACCTGGCTCTTCAACATATTTCACTTTAAAATGAAGAGAGAAAGTTCTGGGCTGGGGGTTAGAACATGAGGTGCTGTTAATTTGCAACACATGGCAAAAGCGGAGGAGTTAAGATGGATGAAGAGAGAAAGAGAGTGAGAGAATGGATAGAGAATGATGAGTCCCTGCTCTCTAATATTCCTCAGGCTTCCTCCTCCCCACCGAGACTGGATTTTCCCCGAACCTCTCCACTGTTCTTGTCCGTTTAATACGCTTCCAAGATGACCTGGAACTAATGCGCTGCTTATTTCCCCCTGAAGATTGCATATGGGCTGCACAGCTCACGCAACCTGTCTTCATCCACACACAGGTGGAGAGGCGATGGAGTGGGGGAGGAAAGCGAGGGATGAAGGATGGAGAGATAATTCCTCACTGTTTTTAAAAAGGATTTTTCATTTTCTTTTAACGGCTCACTCAAGGTTGTTGAACCCACGTCTTACAATGTAGAACAAAATAGTTTGCAAACAGATCCTTATTAAAATAATCTTACACCACAGCGCTGTTAAATTCTTAAATCTGATTGGTCAGATTGGTTGATTAATTTTCTATAATAGCAGCACTGGACAGTAGTCCAGCTGTGAATCCCAGGTTTCTATTAATGCATGTTTTATTCCTTACCACTGAAGTTTTCATTAAAGTGAATGGAAAGTCAATAATAAAATTGTGTGTTACTTGGGTTTTTTTTTAAGTGTCCCTGCCTCTGGTTATACAAAAGTCAGAGCTAAAGTTGGCCATCATTGGAGCCCAATCACATTATTTCCTGCCTCTCAGAAAATAAATGTTAGATGGTTGCATGTATTTATTATAGTTAGATGGTTGCATGCATTAATTATAGTTATTGTTGGTGGGAAGGAAAGACAAGGCAAGATGATTTCCAACGGACTGGCCAGGTCAGTTTCAATAAAGACTGGCAGTAGCTGTCAAAGAGCCTAATGCATGCTCTTTCAACAGTCCACCAGTGATCGCCTCGGATTGTGTATCATGATAAAAGTTCCCTCTGCACACTCTGTTGGAACACAGGGGGACCTTTGATGTAGAGACACCAGGGATGCAGCCTTCCCTACTACCATGGGTGTCTGAGAAGGGAGAAGAGAGATACCTGGGCCTGTCTTACTCTCCTCCTGAAGATCTGTAAATAAAATATCAAGGCTTTGAGACAATCCTGAGACTATCCCTTTCTCCAAGTGTGCGGTGTGGTGCAGCCCTTTGGAGAGCGAAGTGGGGCGCCGTACCTGTTTCAGCACCAGTGTTTTTCGGGCGTGGGTATTAATGAGATTGTGCGAAGGCATTTTTTTTTCATCTCTCAAACTCGCCCCTCATCAGACCCCCCCTCATGTCCCTGCAAAAGGTGCTCACTGTAATCTGACTTCATTTTCTGCCTCTTTAACCGGGACCAATGTATTTAAACGCTTGTGCCTTTGACAGATGCTCGGTTCAAATTATTCCTAACTGGAAATTTGCTGGAGCGATATTAAATATCCTTGAGGCCGAGGCTGCCTAAAGAGAACGGGCAACATCAAAAGGCTGAACACTTCAAAAAAAAAAAAAAAAAAAAAACTAAAAATAATGACCCCTGCGTACCTCCAGGGGGGAAGAAGAGGAGAAGCGCTAACACAGTTCTTCTGTCTTCAGATCCTGGTCCACCAACTTTCCTGTCCTTTAAATGTAGATTACTAGTGCTCCCTCGACTCTGGTCTTTAGTGCAGAATACAGAATGAGATGCGCTTTGCAATCATCCGCCTAAGCTCTAATCTATTCACAAGTCATTTTCACCTTGTCAGCCTCGACATTATCGCCTCCTTGTGTGTCACAGTGTCCGCAGTGTGTAGCTGTATTCCCGGGGTATCGACCCAAGCGTGCCCTGTGGGTTCCTGTTTTTACCCCCCACCCCCCTCCTGTCCAGCACTTTCTAGCCATCTGAGCTCTCCAAAGTCTTCCAAGAGTCCAAAAATGAGGCTCCATCCCCACCACGAGGCCACTAGAAGAGTCGCACCCTGACTTTTGCATACGAAGAAGTAGACTCACAGCTGGCAACACTCAGTCCGACTCCCTGATCAGAGCCGACAGGAGTCATTAAGTCATAAAACCGCACACACTCCTACACTCCAGATGAGCTAGGGTTGGCGTGGCAGCACAGCCGCTCAGGAAGAAAAGGGTTACCTTCTGCCCTCGGGAGAGTGACGGATTGCTTAAAGCTGGACAACACAGCACTACGCTCTAAACAGAGTAAATAAAGACCATACTCATCCGGATTGTTCTTAGATCCACAGACATAAAACATCATAAGTACTATTTGTCTCTGTCTATTACATAGAAATTGAAGTTCCTTATCAGATATCATATGGAAAGCATGTGACGTGGATCAGAAATTATAGCTCATGTTCTGAAATCGCAATACGTCTCTTAATTCTATTACTTGCAAAAACATCTCAAAACATGCCTTCAAAAAAGAGCTTACGTGTACCAAAACGAACAGATATAACACAGCAGTCCAACATTCCTTACACTTATATTATAGGTATATAAACCTGCCATAAAAATCTGGAGCAGAAACATCAAGCTGTACTTTAAAGGACAGCCTCCACACATTAGTGACATTTTGAAATATTAAGAGTGAAATTAATGGGCACTGTACGGTACGATGTGCCATATCCCCCTCTTCTCTCTTCTCAGTGAGGCGACTTGGCCTCCACTATGTTGTTTTTTCAAGCCGCGGGGTTAAACAAAAAGCAAATGTTAAGCATGGTTCCTCTGAACTTGTGCCGGGCTTTGAAAAACAAAACCTGAGTTTTCTCGCCCAGGCCCGTTTCCACCATTTTGCAAGTCAAATTCAAATGTCTTTGCATATCAACGCTTGCAATTCATGACTGAAGTTTTTGATCCTAAAGTTGGACCAGTGTTCGAGACGACCCAAAAGAGCTAAAGACTAGAAAAGCCATTATTCTGAAGTATCTCCAAATGTTCAACCGTTTATCTGGAAGGACCTTTGTACGAGAAACTACAACCAGCTCATGGACTAAGGCCCCATACATATGGATATTTTTTTTTAAAAAAAACAAAAAAAAAACAATAGAATTCCCGTCCACACTAACAGCTTTTGTGAAAATATCTCTATCAACACAAAAACGCAAAAAATAGTTTGAAAACACTCACATGAGCATGCCTGCACAGTAAGTGGTGAAAGAATGCCGTGAACTGTTATGCAAAACACCCAGAATAATGTTAAACACATAAGTCGTGTGGTAGAGGAGGCGAAATGCAGAGAAACACCAACATGGCCAAGTTTTCTAAAACAAAAAAAAATGGCAAACATCGAACGTGAGGATTTTATATGCGGACTGACGATAAGGTGGAACTATTGCTTAAGGTATACGATGAGTACAAATCCAAAACCTGCAGTTTGTTAAGTCGGAGTGGTGGATTCTGTCGGAATATATAATCTTCTGGCACCTCCTCTTGAAGGTATAAAAATAAAACAAAGCGAAATTAGACTGCAAATAAGAAATTATTGACTAGAAACGAACTACGAGGTCAACAGCCAATGATAAACGAGTCCTAGTGCAGTCGTAACACACGTGAAACACACACCCTGGGCATGCACAAGTCCACGTTTTCCCATCCACACATAAACAGTGAAAACAATTTCAAAATTTCTCCATCTTTTTTTTTTTTTTTTTTTTGAAAATCTTCATTTTCAGTGACCCAAAACATCATTTTCATGTGGATAGGCCTCCAATACGCACACATTTTATACCATGTTACACCATGTCCAGCTTGACCAAGACCTTACAAAAGATAAAGTGCTAATTATGCGAGAAGGCTGAACGCCCTACATCTCTCTCTGCCTCTATTTTAAGGATCTGCAGACCTGAAAAACGATGAGTTCTAGTCTGAAATATTACAATGCTATTAATTACAGAGAACAAGTTTGACTCAGAAATAAATGTTCTTCCTGCCTGATATATTTCTCTTAAACACCATCACTAGAACTTCTTTGGTCCAAAACACTATTCATATACATACAGTACGTTCTAGTGGACTTGACAGTTAGTAGGGACAACGTAAAGGCGTTAGGTGGCATAAAAATTTCTCGCTCAGCCTAAAATGGATAAATCATTACCATTTACCGTGGTGACTCACTTTCTGCTCCTGTGGATGGTCTCAGATGGACTCCTTAAAGATTTGGACTTCCCAAAAACAGTAATGCTGTAATCATAAAAACAGTCCAGGAAGGAGTCTCCAGTGTCAGCACTTTTACAGGTAAAGCAGGAAACTTTAAGACATCTTCAGGACAGAGGAGTTATGCGTTGTGGTTTCTAGGTAACATGACAATGACTGTAAGTGATAACAGGACCTAACTTGTTTATCAGACTGCCTACAAAATTAAATGTAACTATAAATGGATAAAAAAAAATATCATTGAAAACACTGGCAAATATCTGTAGTATAAGAGAAATCAAAAAACCTCAGGATGTGCTGGAAATTAATCAACTGTGATTTGCTTGCTCACACCACTCTGTTGTTGATTATTTTCCTACAGTCGCGCAACATGAAAGATTCTACTAAAAAAAAAAAAAAAAGTGAGTAGCATTTACATTATTATTAAATTTATTTCATTTGGGTTAGTTCATAAAAGAGAAGACTCAGAAGAACATATTTTATGGTTTGTGTCGTAAAATCCAAATTAGGAAAATAGAAAACTTGAACTGACAGCGTAATGTGAATATGTGGTTATTTTTAATAGGATTCAAATTATTTTTAAAAAGCCACTGAAATAATTGAAAAGGCGAAATAAAAAGAAAGAAAGACGCAAAGAAACCCTGAGACATTTTTAAATCGTAAGGTTTAATGTGGGTTCTATTACACCGTAACCGTCTCGAGAAATTAAATATAGCTTTTTAAAAAAAGGGGGGAAAAAAGTGCAGTGGCCCTGAAGGCATGCAGAAAATAACAGCAGCGCACTGAGAAGGATAGACATAAACCTGTGAGCGCTGACCCTGAACGCTCTTCCCCGTGGCCCGAGCGAATAAACCGACGGTCCTGTTAGCCGCATTTCTGCGACGGCTTTTATTTCCTCCATCTGCTGCCTTCATGCTTGCACGCTTTCCATCCCCTCTGCACATTCTTCACAAATTCAGTAGCTTCCTTCTTCTACATTTGTAAATGCTGTTGACTGTGGAAAGGCTCCATGTTTACTTTGAATCCCTGGCCATCCCAAGGCCTCCTCTAATCACCTACAGCTGTTCGTTTCTCTCGTGCTTTCCTTGGCCGGCTCGTTCAAACACGCAGGCCTTATTTTCAATGTAAATTATAGATTTGTAACAGACTAAATAGAAAGTCAGATTGTTATTGCAAGCAACATGGCTCACTGTAATAATGATATTTCAGAGTTTATTCTTCGTGATAATTATCTCTCTTTTTTTTTTTTTCCAGGATTAGATGCCAGCCGTTCTGTTTTTTTTTTTTGTTGTTTTTTTTTTCCTCTTGTCAGTTTTGTGAACTCTGAGGATAAACTGTGCTGCGGTGCTTTAAACGCTCTAAACAGAGTCTAATAAAAGGTTATAAGCTAACACACATAAGCGTCATGTCAGTGGATCTCTGGACGTTCTCTCTCATCTCGTGCCAACGCGACGGGCCTCCGGGGGCGCACGCCCACTGCACCTGCAATATAAACCACTTCGGGATCATCACCAATGTGGAAATACAAGAACTGGGGAAAAAAAAAAAGAGAGAAAGATTTACTTTATTGCATTTCTCGACTCTTTTTGGCATTGGACTTCACATAAATTTAAACATCCATGTTGCTATGTCATTATCATTTGGTGTTTTTTGGCCTAACATTAGAAATGTTTTTTTTTTTTTCCTTTCAAATCCAAGAGCAAACTTTTTGAGGTATTCAATGGATTTATCAGCCAAACCAACCAACCGTGAGCTTAGATAACACCTAATTTTCTTCGCACTTGTCTTGCATCAGTTGCTTCTTGTGCTTTTGTGCTACTTCTTGTTTTGTTTTTTGTTTTGTTTTGTTTTGTTTATTTGTATCATTTATACAATTAAGTTAGAATTTCTTTCTCATTTCGGATAGCCTGGTATGACTTGGGCACAGATCTTTCTTAAACTGGCACACACAGCATTTAAGCGTGCTAAGTAGGCAACGAAACACACCGTGCTTTGTTGTTATTGGAAAATAATCAATGACGTTGCGGTGTGATGAAACAGAGTTACTGTTAACCTGATTATTTTCTAATAACAGCACATCCCGAAGAGTAACAGCAATTGTTAGCGATTACAATGCATTAGTTATTACAGAACACATCATACGTATTATCCATTTAAAGTTACATTTAATGTTGTGCAGTGTTCAGGACACAAGTTCCTTGTCTCATTTATGTTATAGCAGCTATAAACGGTCGTTCCCTCATAGCATATCTTTGTACTGTCTTTTGATGTTAATAAGACAAAAAAAAAAAAAAAGGCTGTCTGTTATGTTGTATGAGAAAAAGCAAAGTGTATAAAACAACTCCTCTGTACTGACGATGTCAGAAAACTTAAAGTTACAGCTTTACCCCTGACACTGGAGACTCCTTCCAACAACGTTAAATAAACATCTCCTTACAGAAAACATCACCATGTCAACGATTAAGAACGTTTTTTAATCTGTTTCTTATTAGTGAATGTTACTATAACTAAGCTGTTACTATAGAAACGATAACGTATTAGAACAAGAGCATTAACAAAAAAAAAAACCTGCCTTTTAATCAACACCTTCTGAGCAATCACAATCCAGATTTCATCATTGCTGTGTGATAATATTGTATAAATGTGCAGTGTAAAGCTTTAGAGTCGTTCATGCCGAAATGCGAAAAAATGCTGACCAAGGTCACAGTTTGTACTTGACACTTAAACAACGTTTACTCTTTTAAGAAGGAAAGCGGAGAGCGAGGAAGAGGAAAATTCTGGAGAAAAAAAAAAAAAGGTAGTCAGTTGTTTCTGCCCGAGGACTGTGTCCTCTCACCTGCTCTGTTTGGCAGCCAGTGGAACGACAGATTTTACACAGTCTGCTTCTTGAATTGGCATTCTGACCCATGGTGACTGGCTGAGTGTAATCGAATTAAAGCACACTGCCAGTGGCATGAAACACTGAGAGGAAATCAGTGCATTTAAAAAGTTCAACAGACAGAGAAACATGAAAGTGTCTGGAACTCTTTTCAGTCACCGCGTAAGGTCTTAACCAAGAATTCCAAACAGTGGTCTGGTGTAAGCACGATGGGGGAAAAAAGAGCAACGGCAGAGTGAGAATCAGGAGTATGAATTCTGGCATTGTTAAGAATTCCGAAGTACTGCAGTGATGACCTGCTTCCATGTCATGTCCATTAATCCTTTGGACTCTGACTTTGAACCAAGAAGACAAGAGACGTCCCTGTGAAGAAGACAAGAGACATGCCTGTAATGTTAGCGCATGTCTGATTTTACTTTTCTGGATAATATAACATGCATGATAAACATTAGAAGAACGTTCTGGAAACTTTATGAATGTTACTGGCAAGTCCGATGTCTGTTTTGTTATGATGCTGGAATTACACCATTGACAAGATATTCAGCAAATTACATTGCTTCAAGCTAGACACAGAGCTAATTAACATCAGCAACTCCGGATCTAGCACTTCATGTCTCTTCTGCCTGTAAATTAAATCAGTGTTTTAACTGCGGTTCTGCAATTATGTGTTTATTTTCGGCAGCACAAAGACAGGACTCAGACAGGATCCATGAAGCACACATACTCACCTCCTGTACCACCAGCGCTAGCAACCAGGGATGATTAATTACTGGTCTGGAAGATATAAATATGCCTTTCAGCCAGAGACGGTCTGAGTAAGCCCTTCAGGCCAGGCTCTTCACATCACAGTGGGGAGCTTTTCATTTTCACCGCCTGTAAACTAATTCAAACAAGACCTCACCACTGCAGGCCTGGAACAGAGAGCTCCTGAGACATATAGAGATAAACAGAGAGAACGAAAGCGACACCATGTTGAGCCGCTCACACTTATAGCTCTACGTTAACACATCTACTGACATTTTTGCCAACATTTCTTTAGTTCCCAACTTCAGTTCCTACCTGCACTTAGTTCCCATTTACTATTGAAGAAAAACTTATAATTCTGGCTTCATCCTATTCTTTCATATACGACTTCTCATTCGATGTGTATGGAGACATTATGAAAAAAATTAAGCTCGGAGGGAAGTCAAGAGATCTTTGCTGCCTCAGGTGCTTGTACGAAGCTAGCATAGTTAGCATGCTTTGCTACTCTAATCTGAGTAGCACATAACGTAAGTCAAACAGGCAATTTAACTAGTAAGCTTTAGAAGCTATATATAGGTGTTACCGTTTTTTTCATCAGAAAGAAAAAAAACGCGCTGGACAGGCCCACAGCACTGACAACGGTAGCGGTCGCTACCCGGCCACAAAAGACAAACAAAAGACACAGCGACACAAATGGCTTTTCGCATGCTAGTGTGAACGTAGCAGACCCAGGTACCCAACCAGGATGTGAATAGATTTGGGTTAGTAACTACACAGTACCCTACCACAATGTACAGTAGAAAAGCACTACAGCAGTACTGGTACTATAAACACAGATCCTAAAGCCAGAACCTTTTCATGTGTGTGTGTGTGTGTGTGTGTGTGTGTGTGTGAGAGAGAGAGAGAGAGAGAGAAAGAGAGAGAGACATGCTGATCCCATCACTCCTCCTGCCTCTCACACAAAGTAGGCCATGAAGAGCCTGCAGTGTTCTTCTCCAGAGAGAGCGTTTGTGGTCAGGACATGAGTGCTTCATGTCCACTCCGAAAACCGCAGGGCCTCACGGATTGCATGTAATGCCTTTACACACGTATCGGTTTCATCTCTGAGCACGGAGCTAAATATAACTGGCAAGCGTCCAACTCTATATGGGAAGGGTTTAAAAGGAATGCCCTTGTAACCATGTGGACCACTAGAGACTTCCTTAAGGTCTAAGAATAACAGAAAGTGTCTCCACAAACCAGGACAATCACAGCATGTCAATGTTCCAGTGATGGGGCTCAACAAGAACCAAAACATCAGGCCAACAAAATGTCACTGCTGAAAGAAAAACCCTATCATGAGTCTGGACTGCTCGCAATTATGGAGAAGCGAAAATGTCCACCACAGAAAAAAAAAGAACAAACAGCAGCTCTGACAGTAGTGCAGCTGGGAATCACGGGTTTATTTGTTAACTGCGCTCGTTCTAACATGTTAGGGTATGTATCGTTGTGCGTAAGTGAGAACAGGAACGTATAATAAGTATATAAAAACCCTTAATAAGAGGAATAAAACCCGCTGGGACATACTGTTAATAGAACTGGAATAGAACTAACTTTGGAGCAGCAACTTTACTTTTTTCATGACACCACTTTGCTATTGATTATTTTTCCATAGTAATATACCATATCGTATTTTATTATTTATAAATGACATGCTAAATATCGCGCATGTGTGTGAATTTGATCAGCTATAGGTGAATTTTATTTGTGTGTTGGTTTAAACACATGTGTCTCCTGTTTCATCATAGCTAGGGGTCAAACCTTAAATATTATATATAATATATCTTAAATAATTTGGCTAAACCATAGATGTTGGCATCTCTGTGTAGCTTCTGTACACTTTTCCGGCCACAAGCTTCAGGATCTAATTGGCTCTCCACACCTCTGTGTATGCATAAATCAAAATTTAATCCTGCACATGGTCAGGGGTAAATCCAGGCCCATCTAATATGTTATAAATAATGTAATAGTAGCATTAAATCAGAGCCAATTTACATCAAATGCTGCATGCTTATAATGAAAAGTTCTGGCGTTTTTTTTTTTTTTTTTTTTTTTTTGTAAATGGTAATCCCACTTCTTCTAGAAGGCTGGCTTTATATTTTTCACATCCAGATTCTTTTCCTATCCAGAAACCACCACTCCTGGTCCTGATCCAAATCCCAGACATTAAAACACTCACCTGACTTCTAATGCACCTGCTTCCTGTTTTCTTACTGCCTATTTAAACCGCTCATTCCCCCACACACACACACACACACACACACACACTCCGTCTTTGTGAGGGTGTGCCATGTTTTCCGTGTGTAACACTGAGCAGTATTTTCAGTTATATTTTTCCTACATTGTTCTGTTTGCCTGATCGTTTCACATTCTGGCTGTTTGTGACCCCAGTCTGTTGATTTGGATTTTTAATAAAGATCAAACCGGCGCTTACATCCACCTGCCTCCAATTTAGGACAGTATTTTTCTCCACCAACACAAATTCAATAAATAATGAATAATTCATGGATCCGCGTCTGTTTTATAAATTTAAGACGTGTACAGCTATCGCAGGCATTTCCACCTCTTGCTAGGCAAAGTTGTGATTTCATCTTTAATCATCCAAAGTAGATTCTACTTTCATTACTTCACTGCACATCACACATCACCCATTCGATCACAAAAGATCTTCCATAAGTGACAGAAAGTCCCTCACTTCATTTAAACGTTCATCCCTCCCTACTTTAACGCAGCATTCCCAAGGAACCAGACGAGCTGGAATCTGGGCAGAGATATGGCCGCCGGCTTTTCCTCCTGCCCATTCTTCTCACTCTGCGGCGGCTTTTTATTAATTTTATTTAATTATCCTGAGAAGCTCTTTTTACACCGTGGCACTGCTGCCGGTGCCCGACTCCCAAAGTGTGCGCTGTGTAATTTAATAAAACCCCATTTAAGAGGGAATTTGATTAAAAAATTAAGCTGCCATGATTACCCCCTACTCCTCAGGACGAGATCTAATATTTCACATTATGAACATGTCGGGCAGAAATTATCACCGCAGGACAAATTAATACCTCCTATAGAAATGCTGTGATGACAGGAGTCACGTGACAGCGAGGAGTGAAAATGTGGAGTGCGAACCTTTCTTTCATCATAGGAGCTATTTTAAAGACTTGTAAGTTATTTGTAATTTCATACTAAGTGTCTTATAAACGTACATGCTTACGGCAACCGTAAACAAATGTAACTTTTTAGGTCGAATTTAGTATTTATGCAAACACACACGTGTATCATGTTGCAACAGGACATCAGGTATAACAGTGAAAGGTCAATTACATTTGAAGTGTTCTGATCATTTTATTTTTGTTTGTATTTTATTTATGCCTGCATCTATGTACAGAGGAATTGTTTAACTTTATATAGAATTTACACTTCAAAAGAAATTAACTGTTTCCACAGCTGTGGTTAGGATCATATTCAGAGAATGAACGAATTAAGCCCAAGGGTTGCATCATTAATAATGCAGGGAAAGTTATGCATATTCAGAGTTGGGTTACTCACCTGCTTATGTTGACTTTCTGGGCTCCGCATTCAGATAATTAAAATCACCTCACGCCTCTCAGTCCGCCACATTTTCACTCGAGTAGAAGTAGAATATTATGACGTGTCTAGACCACCACCTTTAAACACAACCACTTTCCTTTAAACCTGAAAAAATCAGGGATAGGAAATGCAGACTGAAGAACCACATCACGTTTTTTTTTTTCCCCCTTGATGTCAAACGTAATATGATGTAACATAAAAGCAAGACACAATTAAAAGTGAAAGTGAAACACTAATATGATGATATATGAATGAGAAAATGGTAAGCATTGAAATAAACACCTAATAGGAATCTAGTATATCACCAATATAGTGGTCAGAGTTGTAATTATCACATTAATATCTAGTTTAATTTTATAGCATGGCTACCACGTTCATTATTCCGCAGCGTATAGAATAGCACTTGATGCAGCATATCTTGTTGTTTAGTTTTTTGTTATTTTTTTTAATATCGTGCTCCAACGGGTTAACGAAGCCGTGAGATACTAAATCAAGGTCATGAAATTGTAAAGTGTGTGTGTAATATAGGTGATTTGATCACATTTTTAAAAAATATTTTGATTCGACAAAGTTAATCAAATAATTAATTTTTGTTAATTCTATACTCTCTCCTGTAATGAAAAGATCCCACCGGCTTGAAGGATAAGCTGATTCATCTACTGCGCTCACAGCTCACTTTAACTGTTGTTCATGATTTTATTCATTTCATTTTTTTTAAATCCATCCTTGAGATAAGCAATGTCTCTGATTAAGATCCTCAGATGTCCTCTGTGTGAAAAAGACTGGGCGACGATGCTAATAATTAATTAATAATGTCCTGTTTAGTGTAGGTATTTGGTTTTAGCCTCCATATCGTTTTACAACCATACATTCCGGCATGACGTATCGTGGTTATATCAATCTATCAGACAGTGGTGCTGGACGTAATACTGCTCCTTGTTCGAGATGATATCATGCAAGAAAAACATGCTGAAGTTCAAGGTCAGAACCGCACGTAGCTGAGCGACGCCTTTGTTTTGGACGAACTCCGCCCCATGTCATAACTCTCACGTAAACTCTGAATAGTGCTTAAGTCTGACATCCAAATACGGACACACGCGATTTCTGAACTCTTAACTCAACTCTGATCCTCAGCAGTTTACAGTTTACATGCGACTACACAGGTATTAGAGACGCATAATATAAAGCGGGATCCCTAATTCTCCACCAAATTCAAATCTTTTTCCACTTTTTCCTGCTCTTCCAAAAAAAAAATCAATCAAATCTAATAAAAGTCTTTTTCTTCCCTACTTCATCCTATTTACTGTGCATGATGACACTGTCCTGCAATTTTACACAGATTCACAACAATGCAGCAGGTTTGCTTAAATAAATAAAGAAATAAAGAAATAAATTCTAAAAAGGCCCCTGTTGGTTAATTATACATCGTTGAAACGCTATCCCGCATCCTCTATCCTGTCAGGACGAGCTGACGGTGAATCTGCAAGCTGTGAATTCACCGCATGCATCTGAGATGGACGGAGAGGGAATAAAGTAAATACAGAGAAGCAAAGCTGGATGGAATATGTACAGCTTTAAAAAAAAACATAAATGGCATTTTTGGCATCATGATGTTGCAGGAGAAACGTAATCCGCACAATTAATGCCTGAAAATTATAGCCTGGATCTAGCGCAAGGGTTTTGAGGCATAAGTTATTGATTTGGAAATGAAAACCTGTACGCTTCAAGGTTAAATCCAGTCCAGCCTCATTACCGCTCTGTCCTTGAGAGGCCCCACATTAGGGGCCGTGGCGAGCAGGAGACACGGGGCTGCTTTAATGAAGGTGAATTTAATGGGATTTAATGTAGCTGGGGGCAACGGAGCAGCAGAGATAGGGTTTTAACAAAGAGCCAGGGAGCAAAGGTATAGAGGTATAGCCCGGAGAGCAGCCATTTTCCATTCTTTTTATTTATTTGGCCATTCAGAAGGGATGAAAGCACACCGTGTATTAGTTGTAAGTGGGTCCCGCGAGTCAGCACTTATGTTCTGGACTGGAGTCGGAAAAAAAAAAAAGAAAGAAAGAAAGAAAGAAAGAAAGAAAGA
>CM040985.1:2035344-2088044 GCA_022985145.1 Pangasius djambal | reverse complement strand
TGGGAGGCTCAGCGAAAAATGAAAAACACTTCCACATCAGTAGGGTTTTATATTTTCCATTATCTAATATGATAATCATGAAGTCTCGCATTGAGGAATCATTTGTTTTTTATTTTTGTTTTATTGAATTTTATTATCGCCAAATAATAAGTGAACTAGTATTTAATCACATTTATTCAATCTATCGGTGAAAATAAATCTGCATGGTACTAAAAGTTGGTTATCAGCTCGATTTCAGGTTAGTGCGCATAAATCTTGGCTTGGATTTTGCCACTTAAAAACTACGAACATATCATTGTTAATATTAACATTATACATAATTCCTTTTCATATGAACTCATATTTATCATTGGGGACTTAATACTCAGTTACTGAGGTATGTAATAAATATTAATTAATATAAATATCATTAGTTAGACAATTTCATTATCTGGCATGGTCCTGAAGTTGCTGTCGATGTTAGCTAATGTTGTAAATAACGATGGTTAAATTAAGGGCGGCGGATCTCAACGGGAGGTCCGTTAAGCATAGCACAACCCACCAGTATCAAACTTAGAATCAGAGATATAATTTTTTTTACACGTAGTAGTCAGTTTGACAGGTCGCTCGATTTCAGTGCCTTTCATCCAAACCTCAATAACTCAAACACAAGTCGCGAATAAATAACGTCAACATCTAACATCTAATGTGTTCTGTCGGTGGAAATTTCCAGAATAAAACTCTTTATGGCTCCAATAAATAGCCAAAATGTTATGGCATGTATTCAGATTATAAGTCTGATATTTGAATAGTTGTACGAAGTTTATAATCCAGGGTTTGTGATACTGATTTCGTAAACAGCTTGAGAACTCCGGCTCCAGGGAACGTTGCAAACAGTTCAGCTTAATCATTTGTACTAACGAGGAGCACGTGTATCGCTTGCTTAGTAACAACCTAATTATAAGCGAGTAATGTGTAGTTTACTAATTAAAGATTAATGATGATGATAATTAGCAGTCAATTAACGTATAATTAAAGATTACAATACAACTTACACCCATTCGAATTTAAGTATCAGGTTAAAAACCTTTAAATGACTTGGATTACTTAATTATTTAATCAATCGTTTTGTTTCTATTGTTAATAATTGCAATGAATCCACCGAAAATAGGGATTTTTCTTGAGAGTCACGGCAGATGTTTCAAATATGTGTCAAAATGCTTAATTTATTTACTAATTTCTTGATTAATCTGTAGACTACAAAGATCTAGACCCAAACTTTAATTAGTAAGCTGTGTATTACGTGATCGTAAATAGTTTATTACCAAAGTATCAATCTCGGAACTTCAGCACAAACCCCTTTACCGTCTAATTACACGTCCGAAAAGATTTTGTCATTTTTCTGATGCAACACGTGGACGCGGCGCAGTAACCGTCTTCCTGTCTGAAGTGGTAGTGAACCACTCGTACATACGATAGCGCATCTTTCACTCTCTGATATATAACGGAGAGATGTAGCTCAGTCTCTGATCTCGCTCTCTCTCTCTCTCACACACACACACACACACAGCTGTGCCCTCGATTTCTCGTGCACTTGATGCGAACAATGTGTGCTTTCTGCAAATAACATTAAATAGCCCACTGCTTCAGTAATGCCCCATAAATATGCCTAAACCTCGAAGAGCAAAAATAATTACTTTCATACCTTTTTCCAAGCCCACAGCACAGAATCATTTTTCTCTCCCTCTCCTCTTCCTCCTCCTCCTCCTCCTCCTCCTCCTCTTTCTCCTCATTCGATTTACTCAATTCCTGCCCCTTGCTTTTGCTCCTCCACCTTTTTTTTTTTTTTTCCTTTTCTATCTTTTCTTTTCCTCTTCACAAATTATAAGTTGCGCCGCTGCAGAAACACAAACAGGCGATTCATTAAAAAATGTCAATGCAACTACAAACCCCACAGCAAGCAGACGTCTGTAAAGGGTTTGTATGAATCGCATGCAATAATAATTGCATACGATGATTCACAGCTCATCTCTGACTTCTACTATCGCAGAGGAAACAAAAATCCATTTCTGCTTTTTTTAAATATGGAAAGCTGGAAATCATTTCTTTATCTATCTATCTATCTATCTATCTATCTATCTACTTACTTTTTTGTTTGTTTGTTTGTTTGTTTGTTTGTTTGATTGAACTTTTTAAGTGTATGAGATGCAATTTCGTCAGTGCGAAAATAAAATTTTTAAAATTATTCATCTATTTATTTTATTTGCTTATTTATCTGTTTGCTTCTGCGTTATTGCGTCCAGGATTTCAGATTTTCCAGATGTCTGCTTTAAAAAATAAATAAATAAATAAATAAAAATAAAATTTCATCTCTTCTTTGATAGGGATACAGTATATATGCACTTTTAAAAAAAAGTAAAAAAAAAAAAAAAAATTTTTTTTTTTTTAAAAAGTAAGAATTTTTTAAAAAACAGATATTTACATATGAGTGTATATACAGTAACTCATATATATTTTTGGTTGTTTTTTTGTGTTGTTTGTTTGTTTGTTTAAATGTCCTTAATAAATGAGACAAAAAGGTTTATAGGCATTTTTTTAATATGAGAGTGAGTCATGTGAATACGAGCGTTCCGGCACAAAAAATAAAAATAAAAATAATAATCCATTCAATTGTAAAGTCACACTTTTAAGGTTTTCATTTGACTCACGCTTGTATATTTTTCTATACACTACTGTATACAGTGGATGTAGTAAAGGTTACACAGAGTGCTTGTGAGGCTGCAGGAGGTGAAAGATGTGTAGGTGTAGTTACATGAGCACAGGATTATGGAGGTTTCATTTAACCGGCGTCGAAGCAAAGACGCAAAACCCGTAACCTCTTTAACCCCGGACCTAAAGCTACACCTACACACACTGCTGCATCGCTTCATGTGGATCTTCATGTGGATCTTTATGTGGACCTTTATGGATCTCTGAGGGATACCACCAAAGAAAAGCAAAACCGCAACTGCGAGGTCAAAGTCCGGGTACGTAATTAAAGACAGCGGTGTGTGTACACACACGAGTGGCTTAATTAATGTCGAGCCATGCTCCTCCAACCCACTGATCTTCTGCCAAGTTCACCATGTGTGGATGTGGAGCTCCAGCTGTGGGCAATCGGCAATGAAGGAGGGGCAAAAGCGTCCGTGAAGCCTCACCTCTGCTGCCATAAGAGATCTGGACAAAGGTCAAAGGTCAGCTAAACTCTCCGAATAGTCCGAGTACACTGACGCGAAGAGAAGAGATGCTCTGTTCATAACCACGTTGTTCATAAACTAAAAAAAAAAAAAAAACTTTCCCAGCAAAGTGGTTCCACTTTTTATTTTTCTTTTCTTTTCTTTTTTTTTTTTGAGTGATGCTGCGAATCCTACACGCTCGTGTGAAGTAAATTACTTTAGTGCTTTCTTTGCAATCTCAATGTCACAAAAACTTATTTTCAGAAACGCCATTGCTAATCATACATGTAGCATGAAGGTGTGAAGGAGAGGCAATGTTGTCTTGAGTTTAAACAACAGACGCTGAAATAAGATCGAAGGCAAAAAAAAAAAAAAAAAAAACTGTAATTTTAAGAAATTACACATATAATGAGAGCGGAGTGGGAAGAAAACACATTTTCCCCATACAAAAGCAGAACTTTTGAACTCTCCCATGCAGGTTCTGGGTAAATCCACAAGGCGAAGTGGATCAGGGGTGTCAGCTTTAATTGCGGAAGGAATTAGGAAATCCTTGTCCAATGCGGTAAATTTTTCATAATTACTAATCGAGCGTGATGGCAATAAAACAAGGCGCATTGTTCGCACATCTGCGTTTTCCATTCAGTCCTCGACTTTCATTCGAGCTGTCTGTAATCCCTCAAACATGACTAATGGGAAACATTAAGTACAAGTACGGGAACAAGTGGTTTTAATTAAAACGCTGCTTCACAGAGGTCCTTGAATCCAAAGAGCTCGTCTTTCTTTCTTTCTTTCGTTCTTTCTTTCTTGCTTCGAGAGACGTCTACATATGTTTTTCCTTTTATTAGCAGTTATGGACATATTCAGCTCTCTCTCTCTCCGAAGAGAAAAAAAAAAGGTGTCATATATTTTCGCCTGAATTTTGAAAGCTGAATGCTAGAATCTGAACCACATTCGTCTTAAATACAGCGAAAAGAATTACTTTCAGCATGCACCAGTTTTTATGTCAGATCTATAAAATGCAACTTGATGGAAACTTTAACATAATCAGACACTTAAATGTCCTGCAAATCTTCAGACTCTTCATCTAAAACTGTTTTGTGTTTAAACAAAAGCTTCAGATGACATTTATTTCTTAACCTCAGACACCTAAACGTAATTGTCTGTAAAGATTGTTGAAGGATTCTTTGGATAGTTAAAGGTTCTTAGCTTCCTAAAACCTTGAAACCCTTTCTGATAATGAAACACTCTGCCGCTGGGTTCTACAGAAGAACCTTTAAGGGTTCCACCAGAGGGGAAGTCAAAGTACGTGTTTTAGAAAGTATTATAAGGTGCAATCTTTGGGAAATATGGATGGATGGATGGATGGATGGATGGATGGATGGATGGATGGATGGATGGATGGATGGATGGATGGATGGATGGATGGATGGAAGGAAGGAAGGAAGGAACTTAATGAAGAAATTACTAAATAAATCAAAAATGAAATAAATAAATGAAATGAAATTACGAAAGAAAGAAAGAAAGAAAGAAAGAAAGAAAGAAAGAAAGAAAGAAAGAAATTTTTGCTTCAGATTTCCAGAACTGGAAACAAAAAATACATATAGAAATTGATTTTTTTTGGAAAACTATATGAACAAATTAATGAAGAACTAAAATAAATAGATGAAGATGAAGAAAGAAAGAAAGAAAGAAAGAAAGAAAGAAAGACGTACTTCTGATTTTCACATTGGAAACAAATACACACACACACACACACACACACATATATATATATACATACATACATATATACATACATTAAAATGAATAATCATAATAACAAAGATATAAACAAACAAATAAATAGCTATATTTAAATAAATAAATAAATAAATAAATAAATAAATCTTAGCTTCCAAAGGTTCTACTTGCAATCCTGTCTGAGTATGTGTATGAGCTGAATTATTTTCTTCACTTTCTGTACTGAACACGAGAGGCTGAACCACATTTGTCATGACAGAGTCAAAATGGAACTTTTCGCCCATATATAGCACTTCCTGTGGTCATAAGAGAAGACATGGTTTAACCATGCTGACTGGCATGTAAAAAGGAGGAAATGGTGGAAGAACTCGGCTGGGTTCTTCATGGAACTGTTCGTGACCCGACGCTGACAGCGCTCTGTTCCTCCCTCACGTAGCGAACTGAGGTTTATAAGAGTTAATGAACAGTACACGCACGCCAGCGTTAAGCGCCAGGCTGTGACACTGTGACCTTTCAACTTTTAAAGAGAGGTTGGGTATTACATATGGGTGCAATCAAACGATCTGCTCAGACTCTCCGGCCCGGTTACGCTGCTCCTAAAGATCACACGGATCCGAGAGAGCATGTGGCTGGAACTTTCACTTCCAATCAACCTTCTCAGGGAGGTTTTTTTTTTTTTTTTCTCCCCTACACTGATGCTCCTGTACTCAACAAAACACTCGCTCTTTTTCAGCTGAACAGGCAGAGAGTCGAGTTCAGATGAAATACACACGTTTAAAATGCCACATGTGTATAACAGAACTCGATGAAGCATTAAACAACAGCATCTGTTTTTCCCTGCTAATTTATTCATTAACCTAATTAACACAACAATTAAAAATACTACACATCTTTCAAAAAGAACTACTTTAAAAAAGTCGTTTCTTACTCAGTAACATAACCGGAATTCTCTAAATGCATAGAAAGTAATAAATTCCTAGCACAGTTAGAGGGTCGGTAATAAACCCTCTGGAGTAAGGAGACGCTCTGAGGTAGGGTTCTACACAGAGTCTTTAAAAGCTCCTCCAGAGGAACAAGTCAAAACACCTGTTAGAGCTGTAGATTTAAAAAAAAATTTTTATTTAGACTGTATGAAATTCAACTTCTTCCTGATGATGATGATGATGATGATGATGATGATGATGATGGATTAATAAATAAATTAATAGATAGTTTGGGGTTTTTTTGTTTTGTTTTGGGGAATTTTGTTGTTGTTGTTGTTGTTGTTGTTGTTGTTGTTGTTGTTGTCAGGATTTCAGATTCACGGATTACCACACCAGAATGGGAAGAATTAATAAATAAATGGAAACAAATAATTCAATGAAGAGCTGATTGGATAAATAAATAAATAAATAAATAAATAAATAAACAAATAAAATGCTTATTTTCAGGTATGTATTTTTAACATATTTTTAAAAATACACATATCTGTATGTGCATATTTAACTTTTTTTTAGGAGTGAATGAAGTGCAACTTTTTGTACATAAAAAAATAATAAATTAATATCCTTTTATTTTAATAAGCTTTTTTTCCGGAGAACTCTTCCAGGATTTAAAATTTGTAAATATCTGTATTAGAATGGAGAAATTTTTAGCAAGATATTTTTATTTTTTTACTAGATAGGAAAGATAGATACAGAATTTTTTTTTTTTTTTTTTTTGCAATAATACATTAAAACTTATAAATAAAAAGAAATAAATGGAAATAAATAAATAAATAAAATGACTATTGTCAGGCGTACATAGTCGCTCATATATACACGTTTATATACGCTCTATTTAGTGATTGAATCATAAGATTCGATTTTACTGTTCCACGTGTCATCAGATAATCTGTAATCTTTTCTGCAGGGCTTTAATGGAATATCCTGTATGCATCAGTATCAGAAGATGTTGACGCACTCAATGGTTAAAAGTTTGAATCAGACACCAATAAAGTCTTAAATAAACCGATACCGATACACGCTGATCAAAGTCTTAGGAAAAAGGGCACAGTGTGTCACGTTTTGTTTTTAATGTTGATTTAATTTTTTAAAAAATGATATAAATTTGAAAGATTATACAGGACAGATCAGACGCTGTGTAACAGAGCCGAGCTCCCAGGGTGCACCTCTGCATCTGTGGGTGTGTATGGAAAAGCCTTTGGTCCGAGTCGGTTTTAGGGGTTAATTTTTTCGAGTGTGCATGTGTGTGTGTGTGTGTGTGACAGACTCCTCTCCTGGTGAGCTCGCTTCCATGATGAATGGCCACCTTTCCATTCTTTATTGCGCCACTAAATCATAAGGCTGCCATGCTTTTATAACCATTCTTTGCTGCTTTTTTAATCCCTCTCCTCTTTTGGAATAAACCTACAAAGTCATATTTTTTTCTTTTCTAATGGAGGACAGGTCTTTTTTTTTTGGAGAATGCTTTTCATCAAAAAAACACAAAAAAAACAGCTCAATCAGATACTCTCCTGTGGTCCTGTGGTCATCCAAACCTACTATAAAGGTCGCAGCTTATAGTGATAAAATCCATCGAATTGCGTGGTAAGAAGGAAAAAGATCTCCGTCCTTGAATGCTCTGAAGCGATTTTTGTCCTCCGCTTCCCCGCCCTGCATTTTCAAGCCCAGATTTATCCATTAGGCCACTACAGGAGGAGTGATACAGGACGATACAGAGTGTAGAGCGAGGCTGTAATACTTTCACCCCTCATATCCTTTTGATATAATGATACTATCTACCACCTTATTACCTGTAACTATACTGAGCCTTGCTGCGGGTGAAATGAGCAAATGAGTTTTCTTCTCTTCATCTCCTGTGATTCATGCCCGATCTCCATCCGAGGCTCATCCACAGGAGCGGCTCCTGCCGAGCAAACCTGCACATAAGAAAACGCGCGTCATATGAGCGTTTACAATTATTGCAGTGTAATGGTACATTGCCATATTGCCAAAAATCACCTTCACCCTCATGCAAAAAAAAAAAAAAAATAAAGATTCCACTAGGAGACTTTAGCAAAAAGGTTCCTGGAGGCCCTTTTAAAAGATTGAAGGCTTTGGTTAGACAGTCCCCGAAGAAACCCCGAAAACGTCTAACAGGAACGTTTTGCTTTGAGATGGCATTTAGCATTTTCCAGTACAAAGTTTCTTTCTATGTGCGTGTCAGTTTGCATCATTCAAGCAATTTGCAAACACAAGATTACATACTGAGGCTATGATATAATATACCGAGGCTACAAATTAAGATATGGAGGCCACGTGATAATATATTAAGGCAATGAGATAATATATTGAAACCATGAGATGATATATAGTAGCCATCAGATAATAAATTGAGGCCACAAGATAATATTGAGAAACATGAAATACTATACTGATGCTATGAGATAATATGTTGATGCTATGAGATAATACATTGAGGCCATGAGATAGTACATACATAATACATAGATAATACGCCATATAGCCAAAGATATGTGCACCCCTGACCTTCACACCCATATGTGGTTATTCCCCAAACTGTTGCCACAAATTTGGAAGCACATGATTGTATGGAATGTAGAGATAATATATTAAGGCCATGAGCCAGTATTTCAAGGCGACAAGTTAAGATATCGAAGCCATGAGACAGTATATTGAAAACATGAGATTATGTTTTGAGGCCACAAGTTAAGATATTGAGGCCATGAGATAATATATTTAGGCCAGGCGATAATGCAGTATATCATATACACAGTAATATATCAAGCCACAAACTCTATATCTCATCGACGGCAGTTTTTTATGACCATGGGACACCAAAGTTATGGCCATAAATTGTGTAACTTGAGCCTGCCAGTTCATATGATGTGGAACCTCATATTTAATAATTCAGTTCAATTCAATTCAATCCAATTTTATTTGTATAGCGCTATTAACAATGGCCGTTGTCACAAAGCAGCTTTACAGAAATAAATGGATTCAAAAAATATATTGTAAATATGTGAATTTATCCCTAATGAGCGAGCCAGAGGCGACGGTGGCGAGGAAAAACTCCCTGAGACGATATGAGGAAGAAACCTTGAGAGGAACCAGGCTCAAAAGGGAACCCGTCCTCATCTGGGTGCAACGGATAGTGCCATTATAAATAAATCCCTTCTACTATTGTGTACTATATGGACAAATAGTGTGGCCTCCAGGTAATTATTTGGCGGAAACAGGTAAACATATTTATTCGCTTTGAGCATTTGATCAAGTTGATGGAGGCTAATGGTATATCCGTTACTGTGGTTTATCATTCCAAGACTGAAATGTAACATTTACAATCATCTGCATGCTTAGGTTCCTGCAACCACAATGGTCTAATTCATTTTAAAACATAACAGTTGCCACGAGTTAAGTTCCTTATGGCCACTGAATAGATCTCGAGACACTTAATTCAACAAACAGAGACAACAATGGCAAGAAATAAAGCAGACTGGTTAGCAGATCAAATTACTGCGATGAACCTCATAGCCAACAAAGTCCTCACGAACATGTTGCCAAGAGGCAGCACCACTCCGAACGCCGCACCATGGCTCTACAGAGCTGAGAACTATGAACCTTACAGCACAGAGGGTTGAGATCCTCTGAGTCCTCCCAAAACGAGGGCACCACATAACTGAAAGGAAGAGTCAGAGGAGCAAAGCAGTGCAAACGTCTTCACCAATGACAAAACCAGCAGAAACTTTGAAAGTGATCATTGCTGATTGTTTCCGTTTCCGGGTTTGAGTAAATTATTGTCTCTGTTTTGCGTCTCTCTTTGTTTTAATGTTTTTGGTGATTGGTTGAATTTGACCACTGGTTTCCAGCCGTGATGGAACACCAGACCCAAGCTAGATCAGTGGATTTTCCCTTGTGTTGATCTGATATGCGTTCGCTGGTTGTGGACTGAGCGCAGCGTCTGAAGACTTTGGCGTCAGTTGTTTTCCTCCATGGCAGGGCAGTTATCCCTTCCCTTCTCTATCAGTTCCAGTGGAAGCGTGGTGTGGCGTCCGGAGTGGAGGTGGTGTCTGGTGGCGAGTGTGCGGCTCATGCCATCATCAGCCATCAGTAGGAATGTGATCAGCTACAGCACTGAAAATCCATCATGGCAACACGCTGCCAAAAATGATTTCTGAGCAAGTAAAGATATCTCAGATATTGTCAAATCTATCTAGTATTTCCTTTTATAAGGTTATAAACCGAATAAACCGAATATAAGATTATTAAACCTATTTATTGACATTTCTGTGCTTTTCAAGTTATATAAATTTTAATAATAAGTTAATAATCTCATAATGAAAACTATCAGATAACAATTACTTGGATATGAGAAAGGCACTTTATGGATTAAACTTGAAATTTGAACCTGACCAACACCCAAAGAATACCAAAAGCAGATGCAAACAACTCAAAACGAAAACTTGTGTTTGTTTGTATATGTTTGTCTAATGCTGAGACGGTCCCGAACTTTGCTTTTCAGATCTCCAGCTCTGAAAAATCACTCGTCCAACGCCCATCGATCCACATGTCAGACAGACAGGTAGCTTCACCTCCAGTGCACCTGTAATGAGTAAATTTAGCTTCACTGACAGACTCTTTGACCTCACAGAGGCCTTTTTTCTCACCCAGGCAGCTTTGAGCCAGATGTTACAGGTGTTTTAGTAGAAAAACCACACTGAAACACTCTCGCACAGACCTGCCTCAAATCTTCGTGTCTATCACGTTTTACCGTGTCCTTTTAAGGACATGTCCTCTGACACAGTGTGTACTCAGGAAGAGTTAGGAAAGTGGGGAAGGGACAGTTGTGTATACACTGTACTCTGTCTCCCCCTAGTGGTCAGGTACGAAAACTAGCTAATGACAAAGTTTTGTAGTAGCATGTAAACAAAATCTGATTTGTAATGACCAACAATCGTTTATAGATAGATAGATAGATAGATAGATAGATAGATAGATAGATAGATAGATAGATAGATAGATAGATAGATAGATAGATAGATAAAATCAAAAATAAAGGGAAGAGTTACTTGTACTAATATTATATACTAGTATCAAAATCACTAGTATCAAAATCATTTCATTAATCCATAAATAAACAAATACGCACACACACACAAACACACACAAACACACACACATACATACATAAATATATACATAAATAAAAAATATGTTTCTCCAAAAGAGGCCCAGATGTCTTTTCTCAGATTCATAAAGACTTACAGTCTTTTCTTACTTGATATATTACATAATTTAACAGTTTTACAAGTGAAATTATGTGAATAAAGTTTCAATAATTCCATTAATTAAGTAAAAGTGGATTTTTTTTTGACATATACATTTGGGCATATTTAATCATCCAATGCCTAATTTGCATATTTTATTACAGGAAAAATGAAATAAAATTAAAAGAAAATTTTTAAAAAAAATAATAATAAAAGGGAAATTGCATAATACAAAACTGATCTTATTCTGATATGAGAAAAGGAAATATTTTAACATGTTGCATTTGGCCTTAACTATCAAAGGAGTGAATTTTAAAAGCTTTTTTCTTGGTATATTACTTAGCTTTGGCTTTATGTGATATCTTGCCTGTAACATTCTGTAAATTAAGTGAATAGAGGAGAAAAAAAAACTGATACTAACCTGTGAACATGTTAGGAAGTCTGACCTTCATGAAAAACTGCATCATTAATCATTTAATAAACCATGTGCACATTCTAACATATTTTCATTTTATGGAAATTGTAATAAAAAATTCTTGTACTGATATTACATTCTGATGTCAAGTGAAAGGAAATATTTTATATCTGGCCTTAACTATCAGAATGGTGTACATTTAGATTTTTAAAAGCTTTTTTTCTAGATGTCTTACACATTTTTTTGGGCTTTATGTGACATTTTACCCATTTATGTGACATTTTATGTGAATACAGTTAAACTCATTCCATTAAATAATAAAAACCTGTCGAACTTCTTCCAGTCTGACCTTCATTTAAAAAAAAAAGTGGATTTTTTTGTGACAGATTAGTGCATATTTATAGATCTGTTGTCTCATTTGCCTATTTTAATATAAAGCAAATATTAAAATTAAACTATTTTATTCTGATATGTGCAAAGGACAATTTTTCTGCCCATAGCTATGAAAATGATGTACATTTAGACTTTAAAAGCTTATTGTCTTGATCTCTTACAATGTTTCAGCTTTATCTGACATTTCAAACATAAAATCGTGCAAATTACATTTTGTGGCATAGAAATTGGTGAATATTTAATATCTTATGCATGATTTACACAATTTAACACATATTAAAAGGATATTTTAACACACACACACACACACACACACACACACACACACACACACATATATATATATATATATATATATATATATGGCGTTTTTTCCCCCCCAGAACCAGGTATACAGTAATTTGATGGGAGACTCCGGCACACTGAGCTGTGAGCTGTGACGGACAGATTTTTATGAGCCATCAATCACTGAAAGTGGAGCCCATGCACCGAGGGTTTGGGGTGGAGGGTAAAGGGGGAGTAAAGGGGGTGGGGGGTGTTAAAGGGTGGGGTCCTGACCTGTGGCCTGACGTGACATTCACGTAGGGAGGTGCCACTCACTCACCCAGGCGAGTCCATTACACCAAAGCATGATGGATATTCCCTCTAAAATTGCTCACATGTGGCCTGACATTTGTAATTTGTTATAATTTATATATAAAAAAAAAAAATCATATGGTCACTTTCCCTTTTATTTTCTCTGCAACATTTTGCTGTACTTCTAAAAACCCACGTACGTAGCATACAGCGTGTGGAGAGTAAACTCAGAGATATTTTTTATGCACGAAAAAGGAGATTGGGCCTGCACTCTCCGTTTTCCCTTCTTTGACCCGATACATTTATAGACATGTGGGAATTTTTAAAAAAAGACATTAATAACAGATCTCACCCGTATTTGGATCTAACGCTTATATCATCTGTCAGAGCCACGTATAAAGTTGATCATCTCTTAAAGGTATGACGCACCCTCTTTTGTAGAACTTAAAGCATTGATTTTAACAATAATAATAATAATAATAATAATAATAATAATATATAACTTTATTTATGTTTACTAAGTAAGCCTCAGAGCTGAAACACTTTAATGAGAACTTTAGTGTGCAGACATTTGTGCTGTGTAATCAAGAAAAAGGACACCATGCATTGGCTCCTTATCATTTTTTTACCTGTAATCAATATTGCTGATAGCAAACACGGGGCAAAGGTGAAGCTTCTTCCTAGAAAAGGACAAAAAAAAAAAAAAAAAAATCAGGGTTGCCAGATCTGTATTATAACTACAGCTTAATACCAAAAGTCAAAAGCTGCTCACTGTAAAGACTTTTGTAGTGAAACATGACAGTTTTTATTGGATAAAATACTGCAATGTTTTCAAAATGAATACACTTTTAAGAAATAATAATAATAATAATAATAATAATAATAATAATAATAATAGAACTTGATGATAAAGAAAGATATAGAAATTAGTTTATATAATATATTAATAAAGTCATAATAAATATGCAAATAAAATAAAAGCAAGTGAAAATATGTTTTAGCTGTTTTGTTTTTTTTAAATCTGTGATAGATAAAATGAAACAGTTCCTTCTCCAATCCCCTTACGTGGTCTTGTATTATTGCAGATATCATCGAACATATAGAATATCTATGAGAAGAAGGAGAGCGATTTAGTGACACAATACATGTAACAAATGTTAATATAGCTAATAAAGCTAAGTGAAATGGACCACTTTGCATAGCCTCTGGTGCATGCTGGGAAGGTTAGTGGTGCACTGTGGGTGTCAATCTAATGTATGCACAATGCCTAATTTCCAAACCCCTCGACAAAAAAAACAACCTGTACTTATTAACAATGCTTATAAGTAGGGCTATTCTGCTGAGATAAAAACAAAGACAACCCCGTTCTGTGTTTGCTATTTCATTTTATTATGCATAAAACTAAATTTATTCATACATTTAAAAATTAAAAACACCAGATTTCCTGAAATAATTCCTTCTCCAAACTCCTAATATGATCTGTGAGAGCAGTTTATTCGTAGCCCAGCTCTGCAGGAAATTAACACCCCTGGCAACCTTGTGTAATCTGGCCTCTAGTGGCCATGACAGGAACTGCACGTTTACAAATGTCATGAGTAAAAGCTGTGGCATGTAGGTCTGACTCCAGCAGCTTCAGATGTTACAATGTGACACCAAAAACAGTGATTGCGTACACGAAAGTCCTAAACATATTTAATGTGTTGTTACATCGTGAAACATGGCTGTCCATGTGACAATTATTTTTCCTGAGTGAGTCATGTTTACCTGTGAGAGCCCTCCCCTTTATGATTCTCTGTCCACTGATAAGAGCAAACACAGTGACAAGCGCAAGCGCAATCTCGGCTTCTTCTTTCTTTCCATGCTTCTGGACAGAACAGTTCCATAAGAAGTCAGAGACACTGAAGGCAAACAATCGGCGATCTCCAAAGAGAGGAGAAGCACGCCATGGTGGTGGAAGTGAATTGAGGGAACGGCAGGAAAGCCTCCTGAAAGCTTGGTGGCTCTTATGCCTTGACCTTTGATCTCCTGTGTAAAGAAGTAAAGAACTTAAGGTCATCCATCCAGTCTGACTTGGAATTACGGTACCATGAAGATCTCTGAAGGAGCGCTGGACTTGGGCACGACAGATTATGCGGTGGCCCTGGACCCGAGCTACACCATGCTGGAGTTTGACAGCCTCAGAGTTCTCCCAGTGGACACAGGTTTGTGTGACATGACCACAAGCACACTTCAATGTGGGTTAAAGTGCACAAGGATTGCAGTGAAGCAAACGGGAATGAAACATTCCCTGTTGTGCCAGTATAGGAAAATGATCCTGATGAAGCGGGGTTAATGTCGGCACCATGAAGTTGATCATTTTTTTTCAGTAACAGAATTGTTTTATTCCTCTTATCCCACTAACAATTCTTCCTTTATTAAATAATCGCGCGTCATACTTTTATCCATTTATAGTTACGTTTGCTGCTGCGGAACGTCTGCGAAACAAGTTAGAAACAAGTTCATTCTTGTTCATTTAAAAGTACGAATTATTTTTCATGTTACCAAAGCATAAATATCTCTCTCCATCAAATCCGCTAAGCATATTTAAGTATGGACACTTTTTAGCTGCTTTTACTTTTAATTGAACAAGATCGTGACACAATATTCATATTTTCATGTACAGTAAGTGATCATTTTATGATACTTTTTCCTCCTCTGGTTTCTGCTACGTCCGTCAGTTTATGGCTTTACCACTTCTCCAGCCACTCTTGGCTGTCCTTGTTTTCATATATAATCTTATCTTCTGCAATCGTTCGGAAAGCTGGAATTTAGGGAGGTGCGTTTATTGGTATCCTTTAAAATCAGAGCAAGCTTGGTGCCATTTTAATCTGCTCTTGGGTGTGACAGTGATAGAGCAATAGTGCACACAGCTCCAGGGTCCCTGGTTCAATCCTGAGCTTGAGTTACTGTCTGTGTGAAGTTTTGCATGTTCTCCCTGTGTCTGGGTTGTGCAGTTTTCTCCCACCACCCAAAAACATGCCAGGAGGTGGATTGGTGACTCTAAGTTGCCCCTAGGTGTGAATGTGTGTGGTGCTCTGTGACGGACTGGCATGCCATCTAGGATATATTCCCATTTCACACCCAGTGTTCCCAGGATAGACTCTGGATCCACAAAGACCCTGATCAGGAAAAGCGCTTACTGAAATTCAGTGAATGAAGCTCCAGAGTTCTGGTTCATTCCTGAGCTTCAGGTTACTGTCTGAGTGCAGATCCACATGTTCTCCACTCTCTTCCTCTGGGTTCTCTGGTTTCCTCCCTCCTCCCACCTCCCAAAAACACACCAGTAGGTGGACTAGAGACTCTGCTGTCAGTTCTAGGGTATATCTTTCCCTCGTTCCCATTGTTCGCAGGATAGACTCCAGATCCACCATGAAGCAGTCACTGAAGATGATTGAATGAACAAATGCTCTTAGCTGAACCTAACCAAAATACAGCAATATGTTAAATATCCTTTAAAAACTCCATGAGCTTGAAATTTATATATAAGTTGCAGACTCACCGTCCTGACAGAATCTAACCTAGTGCACTTAGAGTTTCGATAATCTCATGGTTTAGCACAGACGTGACAGATTGCAATCTAAATACACCACTTAAAAAAATAAAATAGAGCTAGAATGCAAAATTAAGCACTAAATGCCCATGGTCCATGATCCTCCATTAACCTGTATGGGTGTAATTTTATAAAAGAATACACCCATTCTTTATCTCCACCACCACAACTGGAACATCTGTACTAGAAAGTAAAAGGGTAGCTGTTAAATTCCTTTAGTAAATATTTAAATTACAAGACTCTATAATGCAAATTCAAACTTCCAGCTGTTACTCATGAACAGTAAAAGGGTGTAGATGAGATGGACATGACAGAAAATCTAATCAAAGTTGTTTTTTTTATCCAACTTTCCAACACTGGAGCAATATAGTCGAAAGTAGTTCCGGTTATTTAACACTTCTCTGAAGTTTTTATCATATCCATGCTCAATCAGAGCCTCATAACTCGCTTGGGAATTTTTATACAGAACCCCAAATCTGAAAATGTAGCTCCAATTATACAGATTTAGAGTTTCATTTAGATTTCATTTAAAATTTGTGGAAGCAAAAAAATACAGTTTTCAAGGCATAAACGCTCAGTATCTTCCCCCAGACCTTCATTATGAGTGAAGAGTAAACGAGTCTTCTGTTCTTTTCTCATTACAGGCTAAACATAAACATAGGAAATAACTTTGGCGTATAACTTTAAACTTATTTCACGTCACAGAGCCGCTGAAGCCCGAGCTGTCCCCTGTAGCCACAGCAGGGCTGCCCCAAGCCGCCGTGATGCTGTGCTCCATCTGCGCAGATAAAGCCACCGGGAAACACTACGGTGCGTCCAGCTGCGACGGCTGCAAGGGCTTCTTCAGGCGGAGTGTGCGCAAGAACCACGCCTACACATGCAGGTGAGAGCAAGGACGCCATCTTGGATTCCAAATGCGACTTAAAATAGTATCAAGATTTCATATTTTTTGCCGTTTACACCACAGGTTCCACGGCTATTGGAAAATAATCAACGACGGAGTGGCCTGATGGAGCAGAGTTACTGTTGAGACACAGAAGTTGATTATTTTCCCATAACTGCACATCCTGAAGTGTTTTATTTCCTCTTTTATCACAGCAACCTGCTAACAATTACATTTTTAAATCTATTAAAGAACTTTAAAGGATAAACCTCCAGAAAACTTAAAGTTACAACTTTACCTCTGACTGTTACAAAGCGCTGACACTGGAGACTCCTTCCAAAATCGATTACTCATGTTTTTTTTTTAATCCATGTCTGCTGTACAAGTCCCTTGTTACTATAGAAACGATCACGTATTAGAACAACACTTTAATGTAAACCTATGATTTGCAGCTGCACTACCGTGACCAATCAGAATGGAGAATTTAGAGAACATATTTGCCATCTTTCACGTAGTGTCCAGAAGGAGATGGTGAGATTTGAGATTTGAAAGAGCAACTACAATTGGATTGGTTCATCTGAGTGTGTGTGTGTGTGTGTGTGTGTGTGTGTGTGTGTGTGTGTGCGTGTGTAGGTTCAGTAGGCAGTGTGTGGTGGACAAGGACAAGAGGAATCAGTGTCGATACTGCAGACTACGGAAATGCTTCAGGGCTGGCATGAGGAAAGAAGGTGAGATGCCAAGCAATTATATGGTTGAGTGCAAAGTTTATGCACCCTTAACAAAGAAGGCAAAGGAAATGTAATTAATAGCATTAGTATGTTGAGTTTTACAGATGTTCCCAACATAAATGATCAAATAGGGTATTTAAGATACTAATAGCAAAAAATATTTTTTAAAAACCTACCCTTTGTCTTAATATCTGCATCTAACCTCTTTTGTATTCTCTGAAGAGATTGAAAAGTATTTTTCTGTTGAATTTGCATCATGTTTTGGATTTTAGCTTTGTTGAAGGACAAAATAATAAAGACCTATGTCCATCATTTTATATATGATTTCATTGCTTTATAATATATTAACATTTTACAATGCAATTTTTTTTTAGCAAATTAGAGGTTTTCAGAGTTTCCATTCCCCTATTCAAACACAATGGAGGTGTGCAAACTTTTGCACTGTAAATGTGGTCCAGATATCCAAATAGCTCTTCAAACGACAATGAATTCCATCAGATTTCTTCTCCTTGGCACAACGCTGTGATTCTTAAGCGTATAATTTCTGACTGATGCATTTGAAAAGCACTGCTAAATAACGATCTGACAATACAGACAGGTCAGTAGCTATTTTTATGGGTCTTTACTGCCCTCTTTCAAAAATGCAGTGTGTTCAGTGCAGTACCTGTCAGGTTTTAAAGAATATTTGCCTACATGATGCAACTATCCGAGCCAAGCCAAGCCAAGCCAAGTCAAGCCAAGTCAAGCCAAGCCAAGCCAGGGTTTATAGGGTTATGGGGTTATAACTAAACCCACATTAACTTATTCTTAAATAAATAAATAAATAAAGTAGTACAGTAAATCATTTAAATAAATAATAGTTTCTAATAAACTATTTATTAGCAAGTAACACACAGCCTACTAATTAAATTATAAATGTCTAATTAATGCACAATTAATGAATAATTATTGTATAACATTTAATTACATTCATACTTAGGTAGCAGTTAAAATAAAATAAAATGTTTCACTTTATTTGTACTTTATAATAAAGCTTTACAATAAAGCTTTCCTTATTTAATTATGCTTTTATTTTTAATTTATTAACAAATGAATACATTGATAAATAAATAAACATTATTTATTTTATTTCATTTCATAACGCCTCTCTAGACCATGGCTTATTTGTACTTTTTTTTTTTTTTTTTTTTTTTGGGTATTTCACTCTGAATAAGGCCGTCCTCCATGGTCAGTGAATGTAAATGTTGATGTGTGTTATAGGGTTAGGGTGGAGTTGTAAAGCAGCATGGAAAAGGCACATGGATCGTCTTTTTCAGCACGTCTCTGATCTAAGGAGAGAGAATCTAAGCCGAGCCTTATCTCCTTTTGGAGTTACTGATAAGCGAGAGGGATAAACTAATCAGGACAAGAAGGAGTGCCATGAATGGCTTTTTTTTTTATGTCAATAATTAACACACCTGAGTATGGTCAAATATTTACTAAGGATTATTTGGGGCAAACATGTAAAATAGATCAGACATGGCTTGGAACATCATAATGGTTAAGAAGAAGACTTACCGTATAACTGTATATAACCTACAGCATTATGATTGATTCGTCTATCCCCTTTTTTTTCTGTAAATTTAGCCAATTGAATGTAAGTTTGATCATAATTCAGGGTGTAAAGTCAGTCTTAACCATGTGCTGAGAGGAGTTTAAAACTATTCTGGTGTATACTACAGCAATAAGCCACGAGAGAGCGTGCATTACACTGATTTTATCCCACTGAAGGGCGTTCTCAACACAAAGCTGAGTAAAACCCAGCAGCGACTCATGACCATAGATTTTGGTGTTGCAAGACGACATTAATAGTGACATCAAAATGAAGTTGAGAGGCTATCACATTTGAATCATGCTGTAGGCAACTGTCTAGCGAGGTTTTAAAATAACCTCATAATACGCAGCTGAGATTCGACAGCACACAGTCATTCAGCGTGGAGTCTAACAGCTCGCTTTGAGACGAACCTTCAACTGGGTTTGAGGTTAATATCATTAACCAGATTTTACACATTTCAGCAGAATTTCCAGCCCAACTACATCTGAAAAAAATCACACAAAAGACCTGAAACTAGTCCAAGCATTTGAGCATTGGAAAATGGAGATGTTTCTTCCTCCTTTCCCTTTCCCAGTCTTTGCAATATACATATCTTACAATAGAAATGGTTCTGTACATCGCAGACACACTGTCTGCATGCACACTTTACCATTTTGTGGAAATTTATTACATTTAATTCAGATTATTTGTTATACAACAAGATCTTACTGGGCGCAAAGTATTTTAAACTAGCACAATCTGGCAACCCGGTCATTAAATGTCTGGTCCGCTCCTCCTCCTCCAGTGAAAATGTTCATAGAGCGAGTGTGGGGCAAGAAAAATCCTGCTACATGGATGTTTATTAGCATGTGTAGCAATTCCCACTTTTGACCACTAGGTGCAATAATAACTCATGGAAGCTAAGCAGAAGAGGGTGAGCACGCTATGTGCTCTTGCTAGAAATGTGGGGTTTGTTACTTTCCAACAAAAGATCAGAAAAATTCGCTATCAGACTTTACTATGAAGCAGGGACACAGTGCTGCTGTGAGTAAAAATGGGGTCCATTAAGTGATATGAATTTCTAGGAAGATTTTATTTTAACAAAAATGGAGAATGTTCAAAAAAATACAAAAGGCGTGGACAATAAACATGCAAATGAATATTTTTTACAGAAATATGGCAGAATTGTGGTTTTATTTTGGAGTTAAGTAATGCAATGTTTAGGCTGGGCTACGGGAGTAAACTACTGAAAAAAATCTTGCAAACACTGAATAATAAGAAGTGTATTTTTGCCACGGTTATTTTGTCCATGGTCAAACAGAACACTTTGTTTGCCTCAGCTGTACAGAACGAGCGAGACAGGATCAGCTGCCGTAGAGAAGCTCAAGGGGTCGGGACTCTGACCATCAGCATCCTACTGAAAGCAGAAGAGAGCACACATCAGGTAGGCACCATATCCACAAAAAAGCGACTCAGTGACAAGGCTGTTGCAGTGATCTGGCGAAAGATTCGAATATTCTGTACAAGTTCCGAATGAAGCCGCCATTAAGGCAATCCTCGGAGACAAGAAGATCAATGGTGTACGTTTGGTTCCATCAGTGATCAGTGGAACTGCCTCGAGTTGATCACAGCCTGTTTAATTGAAGTGCACGAGCTCGGAACCAGAGGGGTTTTTTAAGTGTGTAATAACAACCAGGCTTCCACGTGATGATACAAACGAGCACACAGAAAGAGCTAATTGGATGATTGAGTAATGAGGCACAAAATGGGCACACAGTGTTTTCCATCGGGGGCTGCTTCAGATACAGCTTTCATCCAATGGAGCGATGGAGAATTTTTTTAGACAACACAGAACTTTGAGAAGTTCCTCTCGAACCACTCGCTCTTATTAAACATCATGCGATGCTTTACAGTCTCGTAGTGTCTGTCTAAAGCATCGTTCTGCTCCTCAACCATGTTAAGCTCTCTGTTTTGGTTCTTCGTGCAGTTCTCCGCTCTGACTCCACTTATGACGGAAGTTATCACGAAGAAGATTGCTCGCCCACCAGACGTTTGCGAATCCATGAAACAGCAGCTCCTCCTCCTGGTGGAATGGGCCAAACGTATCCCAGAGTTCTGTGAGCTGCCAGTGGACGACAGGGTAGGCCGTTTTTGTGTCTGTTTCATCAGGTGCTTCAGCTCATGTTGATTAATAAACCGGGACATTTAGCAAACAGTCTTTCTTTAAGGACTATTGGTTAGTGACACAAATCTGACACCATAAATGACTATGATTAAATAAAAAAGGGGACATAGATCGATAGATAGATAGATAGATAGATAGATAGATAGATAGATAGATAGATAGATAGATAGATAGAAAAATATTTACAAATAATATATTAATATGTTAATAAATAACAAATAAAATAATAAAGAAAATTAAATATAATAAATAATAATAAAAGTAATAAATAATAATAAATTCATATGTTATTTAATTGATTAATAGCTCTTTAAAAAACAAAACAGTAAAATATTTCATTTAGAAAATAATAATAATAATAATAATAATAATAATAATAATAATAATAATTCTTACTTTATTTAAACTTCTTGTAACAGACATCAAATTTAAAAATCTGCATGTTGTGTTTATTTTGGATTTTATGAATTGTATCTCGCAACATAAGTTGCTTTAATAAGGCACAAACTTTCTCAGAACATTAACTTCAAGAGAAAGTGTGGGAAAGACAACTAATGAGCTTGCAAATAACTTCCAATTAACTTGGGACATTGCACAACATTAATTTGTTAAACTAGAAACAGATAGAAAGTATGATTCATCTTTCTTTAATAAATTAACAAACTTTAATTCAAAACACTTTGGAACATGTTGTTATGCGAAAATAATCGACCTCAAGGTGGTAAGAGTGACTCCACTTCATCACACCACCCTGTCACTGATTATTTTCCTCTAACAGCATGACAGTGAGAGTTTTGCTTTCGGATATAAAAGTGACCCCTCTCGTCTCGCCTCGCCTCGTCTTTTATACGTGTATGTACATGAATCACGTCGTCTGTGTTGTGTTTATGTGCAGGTCAGCTTGTTACGAGCTCACTCTGCTGAGCACCTCATCCTGGGCGTGGCTCGTCGTTCGCTACCCTACAACGATATAATCCTGCTAGGTAACACACATCTGTACGTTTGACCTTAAAAGCGCTAAGTGTCTTCATATGAGCACTGATTCCACTTACGATTCCTCCTCTCAGGAAACGACTTCATCATCCCTGTGAATGGTCCAGAGCTGGAGATGTCCAAAGTGGCAGCACGTGTCTTAGAAGAGCTGGTCAGGCCTCTGAGAGAGCTGGACATAACCGACACGGAGTTCGCCTGTCTCAGAGCCATCGTCTTCTTCGCTCCAGGTCAGTCACGTGTCACCGATGGTTGCCCATTACCTCACCGCACCTCAATCCTTTTCCAAAACCATCCTGCTCTGAATGTTCTGGTTTCATGGTGTCTTACGGAAAACTATTAATAACTTGGAAAGTTCTGGAATTTATGACCCATTGGCCAGAGAGACTGATTATAAAATCAGAGCCAAAATGGCAGAGGGCTGTCAGGTTCTGTCTGAGAGAGCTGCTTACACAAACACTTCACTCCGCTTTCAATACACAAAATACCCCATCATAGTCAGGTTTTCCAGGGTTCCCATCTTCCAAAAGGACATAAGATGTCTGAATATTAGATATTAAATTATGAGGGTATGATTTAAGGGCTCTCTAGTAATCAGTTTTAGACCTGTCCTAATATATTTTGAGAATTTCTTGTGTTTCTGTTATTATATACCTAATATTGTGTTTACATAACTTTCTGCACGCTGTTTTATCTGTGGATAGAGGAGGCAAGCAGACAAAGAAAATGGGTTAAAGTTTAATTTAAATAAAAAATGAATGGTGGATGAAAAAAAATTTCAAAATACCAGGACCAGTAACAGTAACAAGAAATTGGTTTGAGGTTAGATGTAAAATATGTAAAAAGACAGATTTCCAATAAGGCACAATGAATATTAACACTTCTCGTACTGTATGTCAGGTTTTCACTGATAGAAACTCTTCTGGAAACATTATTGTGGGTTCTTTACACAACCTGTATCAGGGCGAGGTTGAATTCTCGGATCAGATTGGTCAGAAGATGGTCAGAAGGTATATATTATTTCTGTATAAGGGCACGGCTCGGACAGTAGCTCCGTCTGTAACATCAACGTCAGGTTTATATTAACGCACTTGTTCTAATACGTTATTGTTTCTATAGTAACATCTCATGCACATGGACATGTACAGCGAACACTCCACATAATCTAGGACTATGAAATGTACTAACAATACTAGCAACAAATACTAACAAAAATGTTTTGTTTAACAAAGTAAAACGTATAAGCGTTGATGTGGTGGCATTTTCAGTTAGGAGTCTTAGCTGTCAGGTTTCCCAGGAACGATGAGTTTACACTTTCCGGTTTCTTGGTATAAGATAAGCTGTGTTTTTTGAGAGAGAGAGAGAGAGAGAGAGAGAGAGAGAGAGAGAGAGAGAGGAAGAGAGAGAGAGAGAAGATGCTGGTCAGGAAACGACTGATTATTGTTGCTATAACGAAAGTGAGAACAGGAACTTGTCTCTTGTCTCACTGATGTTCCACAACATTAAATCTTATCTATAAACCATTAAGATGTATGATGTGTCATTCGTTACTTAATTAAACATGGTAATTGTTGGCAAAGCGCTGTGGTATAAGCGGAATAACAATTCAGACTGTGAAGTTATACAAAAATAACAATATACACTTCATGTCAAGTCGCATCACACCACCCTGGTACTGATTAATTTTGTATAACCGCATGTGGCGCGTGTTATTCCTTACGTATGTCTTATGAAGTCATATAAATTCATATAGATTTCATGATGATCTACATAGTTTTCAAAGCAACACTTCCTGATTTAGAGCATGGAAAAATCACATGCCTGCAATAAAACCAAAAAGATTTGGTATCATGGCATACATTAAGGTCGTTGTCAAACTTGCATTTATTTCCAGACTCAGAGCCATTTAAGCTGAGAGTTCAATACGAATCTGAGAGCAAGCCAGAGAACCGATATCTGGTCCTATTGAAAACAGTGCGGCCCACACAGCCGTGGTAATTTTATTTGTATAGCGCTATTAACAATGGACGTTGTCACAAAGCAGCTTTACAGAAATAAATGGATTCACAAAAAATATATTGTAAATATGTGAATTTATCACTAATGAGTGAGCCAGTGGCGACAGTGGCAAGGAAAAACTCCCTGAGACAATATGAGGAAGAAACCTTGAGAGGAACCAGACTCAAAAGGGAACCCATCCTCATCTGGGTGCAACGGATAGTGCGATTATAAATAAATCCCTTCTATTATTGTGCACTATAAGGACAAATAGTGCAACTGTGCAACCAATAAATACATCACAGTTTTCGCAAGAAGTCCGGTTGGTTAAAATCTATCCACCGTCCACTGATGGAGTCCTGAGTACGAAGCTGCTCGTGGCAACCGCAGCCCCAAAGCCACTACAGCAACCGCAGTCCCAAGCCATTACAGTACAGCTCCCCATATGTGATCCCCAAACCATCTCCACAGCCCCCAGGTGGCACCATCCCCAGCAATCCAAACGGTTCTTCAGGCCGTCCATATGGGGCCACCCCCAGCAGCAGCGAGCGAACTCAACCGATGAGAACTCCAACCAGAAGTAGGACATCAGGATGGGTCAAGCAGCGAGGAGGAGCAGAAGGGGCATCAGGATGGGTCAGGCAGCGAGGAGGAGTAGAAGGGGTCAGGATCACTGGCATCTCAGAAGTAACATGATTCGTTCAACTTCTCGCCTTACTTCCTGTTTCTATTGTTGTGATGCCAGGGAAGGGTTGCTACGGTTCTCAATATTTAAATCCACATTTTCACAGGACTGGAGCTCTGTAATTACCTGTATTTTTGTAATTACAGCTCCACGTTTCCACGGCTTTCTTATTCTTTACACTTGCGTGTTGAGGAAAATATTTGATCTTTGAAACGGATGAACGTAGTGCCTAGCATTTCATAAACCTATATGCACAAAAATTATGTATGAAGTTGTTCATCTTCCATGTGTATGCAAATTAGCATAATTAATGCAATTATGAGCCCCACCCCCAAACAAGCTCATAATCAGTGTTATGCATGACATATTTGACATCATTTGGGATTATTCTGGTGTTGATATTATTTGTCTTTTTTCAGCGTTAAAAAGTATTGAATTTGAATTTTAAAAGCTATCAACAACCCTAAATGATGCCAGAATCTTTCTGCATCATTGCTCCTACAGTCGTTTTCTTTCGTCTCGCTCTTTCAGACTGCCCAGGGCTGGAGTGTGCTCAGATGGTGCGCAGACTGCGTTTCCAGGCCCACGTGTTGCTGGACGAGGCGACATGCGAGCAGCGCGGCCGGTTTGGGGAACTGCTGCTGCTGCTGCCTCCACTGCAGAGCACCGCCTGGCACATGGTGGAGCAGCTCCAGCTCGCCCGGCTGTTAGGAGAAGCCAGCGTGGACAACCTGCTCCAGGAGATGCTGCTCGGAGAGTCAGCCACAGGTACCAGATACTAGTGCACATCTGGAGCAGCTTCCATCAAATATATGTCAATTTAGATATTTGTGACTTTAATTTAGACCAAAAGATAAGCGCCGTAATGAGATGGTTGAAGAGAAATTAATTAATTAGATAAATGTCTAATTGTGGTTTTAAGGCCAATTCCCAAAAAGCCGAGGGTTAAAAACCCAAATGTTAAACCACGGTTCCTCTGCTGAGATCCTGGTGGAAATGAAGGTGTAGAAAAGGATGAACCTGGATTTGTGTGTCTCCTCATTGATCTTCTACAGGCTCAAACCCAGAAGTGCTCAGTTTCAGCCCTCCTGTTGACCCGGTTCTGCCACGGAATCTACAACCGGAACACGTGGCACTGCCAAACTTCACCTCCGTCATCCTCCCTGTACCGTCCTGTGAGTCACTGCTGAAAATGAAAAACTGAAATTCAAACTGAAATCGACAGACTCTGGCTTAAGTTCTACATGCTGTATACACTCTTGAAAAAGAATAGGGTTCCCCAAGCATTATAGTGATAGTTAGGGGTTTTAGCTAACTAAAGGAACGTTCTTTAAAAGTGATACCCTTGGCGGATCCCTTTATGATTTTATGTAGAACCCTGTAAAGTTTTTTTTTTTTTTTTTTTTTTTAATCAGAAAGAGTTAGAACCCATTTTTGGAAGCTAAAAACCCATTATTATCCAATGAATCATAAAAGAACCTTGCAGAACCCTTTAGGGTAGGTGTGTGATGCTCCAAACTCCAAATTATTGGTCATTATTTTCTTCTTGACACCAAGAACCTGTCAGTAGTTTAACATTTAGAAGAACATTTAGAAAAACTGGCTCTTCAAGGGTTCGCTAAAGGTTCACTGGAGAATTATGGGTTCTATTTGGAACTCTTTCTGATAAGAGAAACACTGTTGTAAAGTCCTATATAGAACCTTTAATGACTCACCGACAAGGATAACTGAAAAACCCTTAAAGGTTCTAAATTTGTGTAAAGTTCTATCAAAAAAGTATTCCATGTAGAGCACTTTTAGAAAGCTGAGAACCCATGACTACCCATAATTGTTACTTAGTACAATCCTTTTAAAAGGGGATTCTTAAAGGGTTCTTTAAGGGTTTGTTGAGTAATTAACGGTTCTTAGACTCCTAAGTAGACAGAACTTGGGACCCTTTCTGATTGTAGGGTTCTACATAGAATCTTTAATATATCCCCAAGGATCCTTAAGGGGTTAACCTTTTTAGAACCCTTTTAGGATGCTAAGAACCCATAAATTTTGGTTACAGTTTTCATCTTAATATCTAGAACCTGTCAGATATTTAAAATTTAACTGTCTTGGTATCTGATAAGTGTTCTTTACAGGTTTATTGGAAAATTATGGGTTCTTAGCTTGTGAGTAAAATGTGTATGGTTTTATCAAAAAGGGTTCCCCTTTTTTAGAACCATTTTAGGAACCTAAGAACCCAGAACCCATTCTCTTAGGAACCCATTCTAATTGGGGAAATACTGCTGTGGCGCTCAACCTAGAATCTCTAATGATTCTTCCAGAGGGATAACTGAAGAACCTTTATGGGTAAAGTTCTATCAAAAAGTTTTCCATGCAAAACCTTCATGGCCCTTAATTGGTACTTGGTACAATGTTCTCTAAGGGTTCTTTAGGGGTTTGTTGAGTAATTAAGGGTTCTTAAGGACTCAACTTGGAACCCTTTCTGATTGTAGGGTTCTACATAGAATCTTTAATATATCCCCAAGAGGGATAACTGAACTGAAGGTCCCTTAAAGGGTCTAAATTTGTGTAGGGTTCTATCAAAAAGGGTTCCTCCTCTTTAAGATGCTAAGAACCCATAATCTTTAAGGGTTTGTTGGATAATTATGGGTTCTTAAGCTTTTGTATAGCTTGTGATTTCTAAATTTGTGTAGGGGTCTATCAAAAAGAATTCCCCGTTTTTAGAAACCTTTTAGGAGCCTAAGAAAACAGAATCCCTTCTCTTAGGAACCCATTCTGATTGGGGAAACACTGCTGTGGGGTTATACCTAGAATCTCTAATGGTTCTTCCAGGGGGATAACTGAAGAACTATTAAGATTCCTAAATTTGTGTAGGGTTCTATCAAAAAGGGTTCCAAGTAGAGCCATTTTAGGATGCTAAGAACCCATAATTATCCAATGAACCCTTAAAGAACCTTTTTCTGAACTTCACTGTTTTGACAACATGGACAACATTCCAAGCTCACTCCTGTCTCTATCCTCTTTGGCAGCTCTAGCTGGAGTTCCTCTGCTCGCCGTACAGCCAGGAGCTCAGCTCTACACACACGCACCGGCTACAGAAATGACACTGGAGATAGACGGCTGTCTCACCAAGCCTGTAGTCCACACATGTCTCTGAGCAGACAGACAGACAGACAGACAGACAGACAGACACACACACACACACTTCATAAAACTGTCTTATCCAGTCCTCCTCACATACACACACACACACTGCTAATGTTTGCTAATGTCCATGTGTAATATGATGAATCTTAGTTCTGTATATTCCCTCTTACACCAAGGCCATGAAAAACAATAATTAGCTGGCATTCAGGGAGTGCACAACATAGCCGAAAACCAATCTCAAAATCTCATTTGTTAACAACGGCAGTGTAATTTTTGATAAATACCTATTAACACACATTCTGCTTGTTTTCTGATACCGGATACACGACACCCCTAAAAATTACATTATGTCGATTAATCATACGAGCAAAATAGTGTGAAGGAAACATGAACTGATTTTGTTTGTCACTAACAAAATGTGGAGGTTAAATAAATTACCACCAGCAGGGGGCGGTGAAATTACTCGAAGCTCAAAGAACACACAATGTAGCCAACAACATATTCGAATCTCATGCAGCTTGTTGGAGGACGTTGAGAAAACATCATTTTTTTTTATCACTCTTCTTAAAATTTCGTTTTTGTTAGCTTTAGACAGATTGCAGTAATTATCCGGTCGCATGTTACCGGATAAACCACACCCCGAAAAATGTCGATTATATCGAATAATCATGTGAAAAAATTTGCGTGAAGGAAATTTGATCTGATTTTGCGTATCATATGGGGAAGAGTGTGGAGATTAAATAATCGCCAGCAGAGGGAGCTGATGGGCCTGAATGGCACAGCAAAAAGTGGTGGCTGAACAAAAAACAGTTGATTAACTTCCTATAACAACACATCCCAAAGTGTTTTCTTCTTCTTATACCACAGCAGATTACCAACAATTATGCAAAATGCACAATTTATGTCACAAGTTTACACGTTTATCAGGTTTATACATTACGTTTATACCTTGTTTTGTGCCATCATTTCTACCGTCACGTGTTCAGTTTATCATCGGATTGGTTGCTTTATTGCCCTTAAATTTAATCCAAATCCAATAATTTTGTGCATTGTGAGTTCTCTCTATTCCTGACTGTCTAATTTAGGGAATAGGGATATGGGAACACTTCCCCTTTATATCGTCTGTATTTTTCATGTCAGGACACTTCATTAGGCATTATACTGTATATACACACATACACACGTGCACACGTACTGTAATTATTACATTTTAGTTGTTGAATAAAGTTGAAAAGTCTGTTTACAGTGTGTTTAAAATGTTCCTGTTCTTAAATGCACCATTTATTCTACTGATATGAGCAAAATTTCTCCTGTCTGTCTGTTGTGTATCTGTGTCTCTCTGTCTCTGTCTATTGTCCTATCTCTGCTTGTCTCTCTGTCTGTAACTGCCTCTCTCTCTGTCTGCCTCTCTCTTTGTATCTTCCTGTCTCTCTGACTGTAATTACCTCTCTCTGTCTGCATCTGTCTGCCTCTCTGTCTGTATGTGCCTGTCTATCTGTCTGTCTCTCTGTATCTTCCTGTCTCTCTGACTGTCTCTCTGTCTGTAACTGCCTCTCTCTCTGTCTGCACCTGCCTCTCTGTTTCTATCTGCCTCAGTCTGCCTCTCTGTCTCTGTCTCTCTCTCTGTCTTTTGTGCCTGTCCCTCTGTCTGTAACTGCCTCTCTCTCTGTGTCTGCCTCTCCGTCTGTATCTGCCTCTCTGTGTGCCTCTCAGTTTGTATCTGTCTGCCTCTCTGTCTGTATCTGCCTCTCCATCTATATCTGCCTCTCTATGTGCCTCTCAGTTTGTATCTGTCTGTATCTGCTTGTCTCTCTTTCTGTATCCGTCTGCCTCTCTGTTTGTATCTGCCTGTCTCTCACTGTCTATCTCTCTGTCTGCCTCTCTGTATCTGCCTGTCTCTCTTTCTCTCTGTCTGTGTCTGTCCTTATTTTTACTGTCTCTTGCCCTGTCTCTCTCTCTGTCTTTCTCTGTCTTGCTCCGTCGGTCTATCTCTTTCTCTCTCTCTGTCCGTCTTTCTTTTACAGTCTGCCTGTCTGTCTTTCTCTGTCACTCTGTCTATCTTTCCCTCTCTCTCACATACACATTCTTTCTGTCTCTCTTACTCTTTCTGCCTGTCTCTCTCCCCAGTGTCAGAGCTAACCCTACACATTGTTCCACTGAGACGAGTGAAATGAATCTGTGAGTGTAATAAAGTGTAATAGCTGGTGAAATATTACCCAGTGATAAACACACAGAGATAAATGATTGTGCTGTCTGTTGTGTAGGTGATGTGGCAGAACGGCAGGTTCATGGTCCACTCTGAGACACATTTTCTTCTCACATATTGCATCTTTATTAGCCATCTAAGTGCTTTATAGGAGAAAATGTTATCAGAATATGATAGCGTGCATTTCTGTAATCTCTCTTGAAGTGGTGCTGCTGTTGTGTGGAGAGAAATCAGTTCCTTATCAAACATTCTTTAGCTCCTATCAAGGAATATTTTACAAATGGTGTTAGCATCTGGAAATAGCACATGTATTAAGCTGTAAATAATATAAAAGCAAGTAATAAAATATATAAACCACGGGAGTGGTTCATGCTGTCAATCAGTTTTTAGTTTTGCCCAGGAGCTTTGAAGCTAATAGAAGCTAACAGCCTCCAGTTTAGCATCGTGTGAAGCAATCTGATGTGTCAATCATAAATTTGATAAATGAGTGGCTGATCTGCTACATCTGGGCTAAAGAGGGAAATTAAAATGTGTACATTTAATATTTTTATCTAAATAAGCAACTAGGCACCATTTTGTTCTTTTAAAATGTTTCTATCCTGGATGCGTTGTTAAGGCATTTACAGCAGATAAACAGCAGAGGGCGCCAAAGACTCACCAAATCACATTCTAGCTGTCTGCTGAAAGAGCTTAGAGTCATTTTACACATTAAATCATATTTATATTAAATCTGACTCTGTTGTGTGTTGATTTAGATTCATACATTTAGTTCATATATTTAGTCATGTTTCTGTGGGCAATCTATAATTCTGAAATATTTATCCGTTTAAGCTTTCTCCTGACCCACAGTTTCTCTAGAGAGTGCACACAGTCTGTCTGTCTGTCTGTCTGTCTGTCTCTCTCTCTCTCACTCTCTGTCTGTCTGTCTCTGTCTGTCTATTGGTCTTTGTCTGTCTTTCTCTCTATCTGTATCATTGCCTATTTCTGGCTGTCTCTCTCCCTCTATGTCTTTCTGTTTGTCTGTCTTTATGTCTCTCTGTATCTGTCTTTCTGTCTGTTTATATCTTTGTCTGTTTCTGTTTGTCTCTTTCTCTCTGTCTCCAACTCACTTGCTCTGTCTTTCTATCTTTATATCTCTCTTTCTTTTTGTCTTTCAGTCTGTCTGTCTGTTTTTTTGCTCTAACAATATGTCTGTCTGTTTATCTCTCTGTCCCTCTGTCTCTATCTCTCACTTACTAATTGTCTGCCTCTCTCTGTCTATCTCTATCCATGTATTCCTCTGTCTCTTTCTACCTCTCTGTTTCTCTTTCCATCTCTCTGTCTCTCTCTCTGTCTGTCTGCCTTTCTTTCTTTGTTTCTCTTTCACACACACAACATGACTCAGGCCAACTATAAAGATAGAGTTAAAGTTAGAGTTAAAGTTAAATCTAGAGTTAAAGTTAGAGATAAAGTTAGAGTTAAAGTTAGAGTTAGAGTTAAAGTTACATTTTAGAGTTAAAGTTAGAGATAAAGTTAGTGTTAGAGTTAAATTTAGAGTTAGAGATAGAGTTAGAATTACAGTTAGAGTTAAACCTAGAGTTTGAGTTAAATTTAGAGATAAAGTTAGAGTTAAAGTTAGAGTTAAATTTTCAGTTAGAGTTAGAGGAAGAGTTCAAGTTAGAGTTAGAGTTTAAGTTAGAGTTAAAGTTAGAATTAGAGTTAAAGTTAGAATTAGAGTTAAAGTTAGGGTTAGGTTGGGTTAGGGTTAAAGTTAGAGTTAAATTTAGAGTTAGAGTTAGAAATAAAGTTAGAGTTTGAGTTAAAGTTAGTGATAAAGTTGAAGGTAGAGTTAAAACTAGAGTTAAAGTTGGAGTTAAAGTTAAAGGTATAGTTGAGTCAGAGTTAAAGGTAAAGTTAGACTTAAAATTAGAATTAAAGTTAGACTTAGAGTTAAAATTAGAGATTAAGTTAAAGTTAGTGTTAGAGTTAAATTTAGAGTTAGAGTTACAGTTAGAGGTAAACCTAGAGTTAGAGATAAGGTTAGAATTAAAGTTAGAGATAAAGTTAGAGTTAGGGTTAAAGTTAAAGTTAGAGATGAAGTTAGAGTTTGAGTTTGAGTGAGAGTTTGAGTTACATTTAAAGATAAACTTAGAGTTAAAGTTAGAGTTAGAGGAAGAGTTAGAATTAGAGTTAAACTTAGAGTTAATGTTAATGTGTAAAGTTAGAATTTAATTTTACTGTTAGAGTTTAAAGTTAGAGTTAAATCTAGAGTTAAAGTTCAAGTTAAAGTTAAATTTAGAGTTAAAGTTAGAGTTAAAGTTGAAGATGAAACTAAAGTTAACGTCAAAGTTGAAGTTGACAATCAATGCTGCATGGGTCAGTGGAGGGTGTGAAGCTCCAGTTAAAGTTAAAGTCAGAGTTAAAATTAAGAGTTAAAGATAAAGTTAGAGTTAGAGTTAAAATTAGAGTTGAATTTAAAGTTAGAATTAAAGTTAGACTTAAAGTTCAAGTTAGTGTTAGAGTTAAATTTAGAGTTATAGATAAAGTTTGTGTTAGAGTTAAATTTAGAGTTAGAGTTAACATTAAATTTAGAGGTAAAGTTAGAGTTAAAGTTGGGGTTAATGTTGAAGTTGAAGATGAAACTAAAGATAACATTGAAGTTGAATTTGACAATCGTTGCTGCATGGGTCAGTGGAGTGTGTGAAGCTCCATTGTTAAAGGTAGGGTTAGAGTTAAAATTAAAGTTAGAGTTGAAGTTACAATTAGAGTTAGAGTTTAAGTTAAACATACAGTTAAAGTAGGGTTAAAGTTAGAGACAAACTTAAAGTTACAGTTAAATTTAGAGTTAGAATTAAAGTTAGAGTGAAAATTAGAGTTATAATTAAAATTAAATTTAGAGTTAGTGCTAGAGATAAATCTAGAGTAAGAGATAAAGTTAGAGTTAAAGTTAGAGATAAAGTTAGAGTTTGAGGTAAAGTTAGAGTTAAAATTGGAGTTAAAGTTAGAATTAAAGTTAGAGTTAAATTTTCAATTAGAGTTAATGTTAGGGTTAGAGGAAAAGTTAGAATTAGAGTTAAAGTTAGAGTTAAAATTAAAGTTAGAGTTGAAGTTACAGTTTGAGTTAAAGAAAAAGTTTAATTAGAGTTAAACTTAAAGTTAGTGTTTGAGTAAAAGTTAGAGATAAAGTTAGAGGTAGAGTTAGAGTTAAAATTAGAGTTTCAGTTACAGTTAAAGAAAAAGTTAAAGTTAGAGTTAAAGTTAGATGTACAGATAGTTACATTTAGAGTTAAAGTTCACGTTAGAGTTCAAGTTAAGGTTGAAGTTGAAGATGAAACTAAAGTTAACAGTAAAGCTGAAGTTGACGATCAGTGCTGCACGGGTCAGTATATTGTGTGAAGCTCTCAGCAGGACGAGTGTGACTCATTTAGAGGTTTTTGGGAGTGACCAACTCACACCTTAATCACCTCTCTGTTTATTTTCAGACGTAGAAAATAAAATCTGTATAGCAAAGATTTGGAAATATTCACCTGGTAGTAACAGTTGCCATGGCAGCGGCAGCAGCAGCAGTGTTTATCCACATAGAAGAGCCTTCGTCTGTTCAACTTTCACGCTGTCTTATAAACAATTCATAATGCATTACAATCGTTACTTTAACTAAAAATCTGTGATGCATTTACATCATGAATTATAACTATACATATAGCACATGACCTACATAGAAACCCATCTGACTGTGGATTTATTAAATTATCTAATTGTGTTATTTCTCTGTCTGCCTGTCTCTCTGTCAGTCTGACTGTCCCTCTGTCTGTGGCTGCATCTTCTTCTGTCTCTCTGTCTGTCTCTCTTTTACAATCTGTCTGTCCCAGTGTCTGTCTCTGTCTCTATCTCTGTCTCTCTCTCTCCCCCTCCAATATCAGAGCTGACTCCATACATTTTTTCTCTTTTGTAATTCATAATGCATTCGAAACATTATTCTATATTGTAATGCATTTTCTTTTTAATTAATTGAATAATAATAATATGTACAATGCTTTTTGAATGCGTTATAAAAAGTTATGAATGTATTCATAGTTTTTTCATAATACATATGGCCTTGTTGAAAATGTAAGCCATTTTTTAAATCTGATTATGGATTTATGGCTCATAAATTTCTCATTATATCATTCACACATGAATGATTTGTTGTGAAAGAAATATAACTCCATAGATACACTTCGCAAATTTAGGTCAAACCTAAATTTGCGTGTGTGCATGTGTGTGTGTTCTTTGGAACTTATAACTTTCTCCACAAGCTCCAACAAATGAATCCAAAACAATGAATCATTTTGGGGTTTTTTTTGCTTCTTGTCCTGCAGAATTAATTTATTTTGTGTATTCCTCCAAATCATCCCTAGTACAGTTCCAGGAAAGAGTCATCCATTTCTACATTACTGAACAGAGCTTTCTGAATGGTTGAACAGCCATTTTTCAATGTTCAGACCCAAGCACAGATCAGAAGCTCCACATCTGCCTACCTGTCAGTGGATCTTTCTCCTCCTCTGCCCGAGTGCTCTGGGCTTTTCCATGCTCATGCCTTCTGGGGGGGGGTGTTTTGGGCTGGGTGGGTGGGAGAGGTGTATGTCGAGGGAAAACCGCACGGCCACAGGTAGCACAGACCAGGTCTTTCAGCCTTGCCTTCGCCCTCACTGACCCACAGCCATGCCTCAGCACCAGGACGTGTAAAGCATTCCTTCTGTTCTCAGGTGTCGAAACATTGAGCCGTGCATTTGAGTCTCAAGTAACATAATTAGTGCTGACAAAGATTTGGCTCTGAACAGAATGACAAGGCACAACGAGGGGAGGCGACATGCCACATGCGCTTTGCGTTTACGCTTTGCAGTTACTCTGTAACATGACAAGTTGTGTTTTTTTGTTGAGAAAAAAGAGAAGCTGGTGAGGGAACAACTGCTTATAGCTGCTATAACTTGTTTCACGGATGTTCCACGACATTACATTAAACTTTAAATGGATAAAATGTATGTGACATTCTTTAATGAATTTAAAATTTTTTATTTGTTATTCCCTCCAAGGCACATTCAACAGCTTCTCCCACTATGTTACATCATAACATGGCCCTATCAAGGTTGGTGCATTTGAAGGAATCAGTGAAGCGCAATTTTGTTTCTGCAAATAAAAATGTTCTACAGAAACCAATTGAAAACATAAAAACAACAAGCTCAAATGTTAATGAGCTGATGTGCATGTTACACTCTAACACATGCAACAGATTTGACTATAAGTGTAAACGTATTTGTTTGAAAGCTGAGCAGGATCCAATCTAGATACATGTATATACGCATTAGCTCCTGACCTAGATACTTCAGCTACCTCGCTATCAAATAGTCCACCAATGATTCGCATATAAGCATATAACATCATTTTAAGGTCATCGTTTCTGTTACAACGTTATCGTCCAGTCACCCCTCCGTATTATGTTTATGTCATTATCGGGAAACTGACCGCAGACCATTACTCAGTAACACTGGAAGTTACTATGGTTCTGCAGAGTAAAGATGATCGTTCGCTTTGAGACACTTTCTGCTCTCAGGCACTTACTCACTCGTCTGTGTTTATCATTTATCACTAAATCCATTTACTCCCTCAAGTCTGATAAAATGCAGGATTTGAAAATGATAGCAAAGACAAGTGCATTTCCACTGAGCAACAGCTGAACATTTCATTTGTTCATGTCTTCTCAGCCAAACGTATACATCTATTTGCTGAAAAAATACTTTAAGAAAATTTTTGATCAAAAAGTTGATCAATTTGTAGACCTAGTGGATTTCAACATGTAGCTACACAGATTTTCTAAAGTACGATTTAAGCATTAAGCACTTTGAAGATTAATTAGCTTTTCAGTATAAAATTTTCATGATTTAGCCATAGAAAACGTAGTAGCTTAATTTTTACCCAGAAGATTATCTGGTTGAATAACATCATGATAATTACTAATTCTGAACACCTTGAAACAATGCTAGGTACATTAGATCACTTTGTCTATGCTAATGATTCAGATTTTTTAGAATTTTAATTCCTTTTTATGTGGAAAGAAGTATTGTGAAATTATGAAACTATAACAGATATTCATTTCTTAGTGGAGGGTATTTAGTCCATTTATGATCAAAATGAAAAGTCTTCACTAGCCATTTATTTAAAAATTAAAAACTTAAAAACATAGCCCAGACATTTTTCCAGATTTTAAAGTATCTGTAAAATGCTTTCATTGTGGTTTAGCTCATCATCAGATATGTTACTGAAGTCACATCCAACATTGTTGGAGCATTGTGGAGTAAAGTGTTGGAGTATTGTGTAGTAGGTCAAATGAGGAACCTGTGTGTCTTTAATTCTTTATCAAGATAAAGAGTGAACTCAAACTGCATGATCGATCATCTCTACGAGGGCTGCACAAAAATTCATTTCTCAATTCAATTCAACGTCGATTCTTCCGCATTGCATAAAAGAGAGCCACTATTCCTTGTTATTCAAGTGACCAATAAGCATAGAGATGCTGTGTCATATGACCTCAAATACACACCTGAGTCTACAGAAGAAAGGGGAGTGGGAAGCAATGTGGGAAATCTGTGAGTGAATCTTAAATTAACCCAAATGCCCCCTTGTAATTAGAAGCAACAAACATGTCCTAAATACGTTTAATACTATCTACTGAAATTTTAAATTCCTGATTACTAAGTAAAGGATGACTAAATGTCTGAAATGAACCATGGCTTCACGAGCCATCTCGCCTAAAATTCACCAGTGAAACATTACTCATAGAGCACAGTTAAGAGTTTCACAAACAAGTAGCAATCAGTCTCTCGCTGTAGAAAAACAGATCGTTTAAGCAGACGTTCACCAAATAGTGATTATTTTTGCTCAGGATTTTGGTGTGTGCAGAACAAATGTGCAGTAAATCAGTAATTCAAAATGCATTCAGAATGCAAATGCTACCACTACCGCTCTGCTGCAATAATGTAATAATTTAATAAATATACACGTTGCTGCTTACGAAATTGGTCAAAGCATCTTGAGTGACGATCGTGATCTTAGTTCTAATTTTTAAAAAAAATTATTAATTTTTTTATTTTTTCCACATAATTATTCAACTTGAAAAATGTTCTTATAATTTGGGTCAGTGATGAGGAATGAAACAGAAGCATCTGGATCCAGGCTTTCTAATTAACGCAGTAGTATTTATGAACATTGATGACATTTTTTGGATAATTTTCATGGAATGAAATGTGTCTCACTTCTGCTGAACGTAATTTATCCTCAAAGCTGTCTGAGAACGAAGGAGTTTCAGCAGCTCTGAGAATTCCTGTCTTTCCTGTGTGAACTGAAAGGTCAGAGTAGCAAAACAGTTTGCAAGAGAAGAAGGACAGAGACATGAAAAGGTCCTATTTGATTATTATACTCGTTTAAAACCAAAACTTAGTTTAAAATGTAAACATGATTTCATTTATTCGGTGGTGTTACGTGGCCATACTTAAAAATACTATCTAACAGCATGGGCGAGCAGACAGTCTAATTCTTTAATTAAAGAAAGTTTATAGTTTAGGTTTTTCTATATATATACAGTATATTCCACAAACACAAAGAATTAAAGGCTCGTAGTCTGGTAATGATGTCACAGTGCTTAGTGGTGGTGAGTAACCCAATCTGGGAGGAGGCGACAGTTTACCATCCAGGAGACGAGGAAAATCATGTGGGATTTGGCGTCTGTCCGGGTACATCCCTGGTGCCAAGGAAAAGCACACAAAATGAACGCAAATTAAAGTGTTTAAAGATGCTTCAACAGCAGTCATTAATTCTCGCTGCTCCAGGTCATAGACTGCTGATCTTTAAAAAACCCTGTCCACATATTTTCATAATTAGCTTCATTATTCTTCTGTTATCAGTGCCTTCAGTTTCTGGTGTTTTCCTCTGACTGGTTTGAGATGGGTGGAACTATAGCAGGGGTGTCTAATCTTATCCGGAAAGGGCCGGTGTGGGTGCAGGTTTTCATTCCAACCAAACAGAAGCCACACCTGAGTCTGCTGAAAGCCAAGATCAACTAATTAAACAGGCGGAATCAGGTGTGGCTCCTGCTTGATTGGAATGAAAACCTGCACCCACACTGGCCCTTTGTAGATAAGATTGGACACCCCTGATATAGGGCATCCTTGTAACATAACTTCTTGTACGCATATGGAATTAACTACGAAAAAACAGGACTTAGCAGAAAGGCATTTAATAGTACTGTAAAATGCAGGCCTCAGCGTGATACAAGGCAGTTACCTTCTATTCTTTTTAAACCTAAAGCGCAACGCATTTCTCAACTACTAGCTTTCCAAGTTTTCCATGTAATCATACAGGAAGTATAATCATACAGGACGTGTCTTTCCTTTTTTTTCTTTTTTTTTTTGCTCACAATGGACCTTCCAGAGTTTTCAGATAAACTTTGAATGATGTCAAGCACTTTTTTTACTTCCCAACTAATCAAGCCTCAAGTCAGGATGGTCTCGGGATTTTTTCCAAACTGTCTTGAGTGGCTACATGGAATCTCCAGACTGTGTAAAATATAATACTAGGGAGAGAATTTCACTCAATGCCTTAATTTAATAATTAAGGAAGCCCACAGGCTCATCAGCTGTTAAAATCTTTACATCTTAAAAAAAATGAAGATTAGCACTGAATCTTTCCAGGTAGCTCTTGGAATAAATCTAGAGTGTCCTCGCATCCTTGTGTTTTTTCATCTTATAAACTTCAAGCGAGAGAAAAAGAGAGGCTGGTGAGGGGATGACTGTTTATCACTACTATAACATTATAATGTTTCTTGGACATTCTACAACATTAAATGTAACTGTAAATGGATGAAAAGTATTATGTGCCATTCTTTAATAAATAAGAAATTGTAACTGTTGGCAAATTGCTTTGGTATAAGAAGAATAAAACATTTCAGGATGTGCTGTTAAAGGAAAATAATTGACTCTTGCTTGCTCTAAGCTTTTGTGATTAATCGCTGTTGTTAAAAACGAGCTCTGTTGATTGTAGTCGTTTATCGTTTTAATTTAAAATCTGTGGCAAGCTGTGAAAATTATCGGGCTGATCTGGTGTCGCAGGTCCATTTTCGGTTGTTTGTCAGACAATTTAACATCAGTGTCCTATTTACACATTTATTCTGTTCCACCCAGGATTGTGTTTCAGATTAAAACCCCCAACAGTTCTGAATTTCACAACCGATGAGCAGCTGTCACAGGCAGTCCAGAGTGCACAGACCATCAGGTTCAATTCTGTTGTGTGTTCTTAAAGCAGTCTCCGGGCGTCTCTACATGCTCAATCCCGGGATGACGATCGGAATCTGGTTGTCATCCTGCCACGGGTGATTGTCCAGAGGATTTTTTTGGGTCATGACATACAATAGCTACATTCCAAACAGAGGAGGGTTATGCAAGGAGGCAGGAGCAGCTGTGTTTGGTGTGACAGGAACGTGTGTCCATCCTCGAACTTGTTTGCTCTTTAACGAAGTCACAGTCTTACATTTATCCTAGTTATAAAAGCATAGAGGCATGATCATGTCCTATTTAAAACATTTTTTATGCAGTAATTTGAGGAATTATAAATGCCTATATAATATTTTATAAGCATCACTTTGACGCAGTTGTGTGTCACTTTGAGGCATGATCAACAACTGCTACTTCCCCAGCAACAAACTTGGTGGCAATGTGGGAGGCGACTTTATTATTTATCTTGCAAAGAAGGTGGAAACAGCAGCAGTGTGACAAGTGATGCAGGATACACGTGGCAGCCATCTTGCCTAGATGTATACGTAGTTAAAAGCAAGAATAACACAGGCTTTCGTGACGTTATTTACGCTTCATACAGTGTGAAAAGCGTTTCCATGTGGCGTCCTATGTGTTTCTATGAAAAGTACAAGACGTATTTTGAGCCGTTTTTTTGGCCCCTTTGGTGTTCCATGGCATTCTATGCACATTGCAACACAGGTGAGCCTGGGCGCTGACGTCACTGCGTGGCTAATTGGTCACACTTCATTGCGAAAGTGTGACTGACTGCATGATCCAACAGATAAATTACGCCATTTAACCAGGGCAACTCGTTCCTCAGACTTGTTCCTCATGATATATGGCATTACTTTGTAACTTTGCATTCATTTGAAAGATAATCCATGGTTTTCCCCCATCGATTTTGTAGAGCTCTAGAAAACGTCTAACAGAATTTGTTTACTCTGAATACACATGATTTTGAAGTGATTAATTAACTGTCCAATCACATCACATTGCTTAATTCAAGTGATTTGTTTCTAACGGAGAGGAAGCCAAAAACAGCAGAGTGAATTTTAAGGGTAAAATAAAAATGGAGCCCCAAAGGAAAGGACAAGTATTGGAAGACCAAAACTCTCTAGATTAGATTTTTTTTTGTTTCTTTTTTAACAGCTGGTCCTTCTGGTACCAGAAAGAAGGGATTATGATTGATATTATTCAAAAAATGTAACAGGTAATAATTACATCTGTGCGACGACGTTTTCTCAGTGTCAAATTATATGATGAAGATCCTCTAACGATAGACCTGTGATTAAAGAAAATTACATTTCTGCGTATGTCAAACTCACATAAACTACAGTGCAAGAATTTTTTAGATTTAATTTTATTCAGCTTTAAAGGACAACATGAGGAATTTCTTAAGAAGCACAGCTCGACACTCTGAACTACACCACTCAGCGCCTGCTATCTTTTTCCAGCCGTTTTCAATCCGAGGTTGTAAGACATCTTAGATGTTAAAATGTGCCTTTATGAATACACACTCACACACACGTGTGCTGGCTCCAGGAGCTGAGAGATGAATGGGGCTGAGGGAACCTGGGGGAAGAGGGTCTTGGCAGCACCATGATGGTGGAGTGAGGCGGAGGCCTCCTGCACACCTGATCACATACTGAGACGCCCGAGGGGCAAAGCCGCAAAAACGAAAGCAGGGCTCCATACAGGAGAGTACTTTTCCACTTGAGCGTAATGTTAAAGGTCTACATTGCAGAAAAGGCAGTAATAGTTTGAAGTAATATGTACAGGGGTGGGTGATATGACCAAAAAAAAAAATCATATTTTCAAGCCATTTCTATGATACACGATAGGTATAATGATTTATATGTTTGCTAACAAACTGCCAGCAATACAGTAGTGTTTAATTTTTAAAAATATCTGAAAAACTTTTGTCTACAATGTCTACAAAAAAAGCTGTTTCTAATCATAATTTGTAAATGCTATTTTTAAAAATGTAGAAAAAAAATCATGATCCCTTAAAGAACTCTTTCTTTCTTCAAAGAGTGTAAGTATTAACTGGGTAAGTGTGCAGAACAATCTCCAAATTATTGCTCATTATTTTCTTCTTAAGACCTAGAACCTGCCGGGTGTTTATTTAGCTTTGTACTTTGTACAGACGTAGAAAAAAAAATGGTTCGTCACGTTTTCTTTAAGCATTCACTGAATAATTAAAATAATTAAGGGCTTAAAAGTCTTAAAAGTGTTCTACTTGAAACTTTTTCTGAAAGGGAAATGCTCTACACAGAACCTTTAATGATCTAAGAGTGCATAATAGTTGATTATGTACCATGTTTAATAAAAACAAAATCAGTTCCTCACAGGTTGTTTGGATTGTTAACGGTTCTGGTTCTCTAACCGGGTTTCTACTTGGGGACTTTCATGAAAGGGAAACTCTCAATAAGGGTTCCCAATGTGGAACAAACTGAGATGCTTTATGGTTCCAGATGTGTCCAAAACCCAGAATTGCACACAACACTCCAGTGCCTTCTGAGGACAGTACATTTAGTTCCCTTTTAAAACTGATCAACAGCCATACATACATACATATATTATTATTATTATTATTATTATTATTATTATTATTATTATTATTCCTCAGTCATGTAATATGTTTTCGTCTCACTAATCATGGTATTTTACTTTAAATGTTTTGCCTTAAGCCACTGTATTGTAAGTGTTGAAAATACTATATAATTTTAATGTTCTATTTTTTTATTACTATGTAAAAAAAAAAAAAAAAAAAAAAAAAAGGAAAATCTTTCTGTGGTCTAGATCTTGGAGCCAAAATGGAACAAGTTCCATTGAATGCACAAGTTGAACATTGATTATTTGACTAATATCCGGATCAATCTTGTAGTTCTGTTAGATTTATTGGTTTAGAGGAAACCAAAAGAAGCCAGCTTTAACATTTAAGCAAACACTGTGTTATTTTCCTATTGCTGACATTTTCATACTTCTCAAATATATTAAAAGGGATTTTTAAAGTCCCTGTTATTTCTACATGGAATTAAAGGTCAACTGAAGGGCAGCAAACTTTAGAAACCCTTTTTATGCCAGCACAAAGTTATGCTGCCATCTACATGAACATATTTATGCAGTCACACCTGACATCTCCATGTTGTTTCTATAAGATGCAATTAAAGCAAATAAACTGTAAATATTAAGTTATTCTGCCTGATGTCTCACCTCAGCTGAGACTAAAAACAGAGTCAGAGCTGCTTGCTGCTCCTTTCAGACATAAACACAGCCATCAGTTGTGGTGAAAAGACTCGCAGCTGAGACACAGGGAGTTCTGTAAATTTTGTAAAGTTAATAAGTTGAGTGTGAGCAGTGAGCAGTGTTCTGTGCTCAGAGCAATGTGGAGGAAATCCAAGTCTTAAAGGCAAAAAGATCAACAGGAAAAAGTCAGGCAAATCATCAGCAGTACGTTCCAGCAAGTTCAAATGATTTGTAACTCTATAAACTCCAATAACAGACGTTCTGATCGTTCCACCTGTGTAACATTTAAAGAGGTTCAAATATTTGTCCATATTTGATGGAGCTCCCAAGCAAATGGAAAGTTTTTAAAAAGTGCCAAAATCTCCACTACGTACTTGCAGGCTAAAATTTAGAGAGATACCAATCATGCTAGTGGATCACTAACTTTACCAAAAAATAGCAACTTTTCCAAAAAGGCAACATGTCAAAATAGCAATGTATAAAGAAAATAAAACAACGTATTAAACAAAGCACCATATCCAAACAAGCAACTTATCCAAAGCAATTTGTCAAAAAAATCCCATCTTATCCTGAGTAACTTATGCAACAAAAATTATTTATCTTAAGTAACATAAAAATAAACACTACGCAATTCATAAGAAACTTAACCCAAGTGGAAAAAAAACTTCTCTCAAGCAACTTGTGAAAAAAATGACTTATCCTAAGTACCCTATAAAGAAAAGCCTAGCCCAAGCAACTTAGAAAAAAACAAATCCCAAGCAGCAGATTAAAGAAAAACAACTTACCACATGCAACTTATCAAAGAAAAACAACTTATCCTGAGCAACTTATAAAAGACAAACAACTTTTCCTGAGTGACTTACTAAGGAAAAACGACTAATCCAAAGCAACATATGAAAGAAAAAACAACTTCTACCTAAGAAATTTATCCCCAAAAAATTATACCGAGCACTTTATTTAAAAAAAAAAAAAAAAAAAAAAAAAGTTTATCCAGCTTTCAAAAAAACACCTTAACCCAGGAATTGGAAAGACTACTCTCTCAGGCACCTTGTGAAAAAGTATCTTATCCCAAGTAGCTTAGTAAAGAAAAACAACTTATCCCAGGAAAATTTACATAAACGATCTTATTAAACATAGAAACTTATCCAGAAAGCAAACTATTCCAAGCAATTTATTTAAAAAACGAACTAAATAAATAAACCTTTCCAAAGCAACTCGTCAGAGAAAATCTAAATTTCCCAAGCAATGTATTAAAAAATCCCGACTTATAAAAATGTATCCCAAGAAAAAAGGAACTTATCAGAATCAGCATTATATCTTAATTCTTTTCATTATAGAAACTTTTTCAATTATAGAATCATTACTATAGAAAAGTAAATTCTAAAGCAACTTATCCAAACCAACATATCTAAATAAAAAAGCAAAAAAAAAAAGCAAGTATTTATCTAAAACAAATTACTCAAAAATAAGCTACTTATCCCAAGCAACTAGTCCAATAAAGCCAGACAAATAACCGAAAGAAGTTTGTGACCTTTTTTTTATTCACAATGCTTTTATGACTCATAGCCACACAGCAGTATGTTTAGTGAAAGTGAATATTAAAACTGTCATAATGCTGATCAGAACCGATCCAGGTAGTACACTCAGCAGAGCGGGTCTTGGTAGTACATCAAGATCAGTTCTAGGACTGGACCATGAACTTGAAGCCTTCCTGATTTCAGCTTCTTTCCAGACAGTGAATTACTGCAACAGAATGTATGAAGGGAAAATAAGGAAACCAAGGGATTGCTTTTGAATTCCAAGATTGGAAATACAGTGACAGTGAGGGTTTTTGGATGCACTTCACATTTTCTGATTTTATTATTTTAAATATACGCAGATTTCTGTGTTCCTGTTCCTGTTGTATGGCCAAGATGACAGAAATCTGAGCAAAGCAGGGACAAGAGCTTCTAGTACTGTCATGCTTACTGAGATCCCTAGTGTTCTTAACATGCTCCATGTTGTTAATGTAAAATAAAATTGTGCTTTATATATTTTTTTCCTAGTTAAAATAAAAATAAAATAATAAATAATAAAAAAAAAAAGATTGGTGTGCACTGCATGTAAGACTGCACACTGCACGTTTTGCTCAGCATCTTTTTGCTCTTTTTGCTTAAGACATCAGTTCCAGAAACAGGTTTTTGGCAGCGTGTGGAGAGCCTGGTTTCCCCTCTGCCAATGTACGTCACAGGTCCATAGCGACGGCTCAGAACTCGTGTCATGACTGTTTCTCTAAAACAAAAAAATGTTCAGCGAGGGTTTGCCACTATAAGAGTAACCTCGAAGAGCCAACAGTTGCCACAGTAAACACCACAGCAGGTCCAGACGTCGAGAAACCACGGGCTAGAATGTAATTTATGGGTTTTAAGTGGAGACAGTTGGAGACGGGTTTCTTCCCATTTATCCACTTTCCTACGTATGTTGAAAAAGCATTGATTTCAGATAGACAGACAGACAAAGTTGTTGATAAAACTGTCTTCCACACTTACCATAAAGAGTTAATAAATGGTTCTTCAAATGGTTCTTTGGCTTTTAAAGGGGGTTATTTGATCAGATCATTAGAAATTGGTTATATAAAAGGTCTTTGGACCAACAGGCTGATTTCTTTGATCAAAAGCATATTTAACTAGGAAATTTTTATTTAAAACATCAGGAGGAAAGCATTCCACAACATGGATTCAAGTGAAACTGACATTGCAAGAGACAGTTCCATAAAAAATAATATAATCCCTACACGTGACATTTCCAATCTGTACGCAGATTGGAACAGTGCTTTGGAGGCATGTGGCCTATGGCTTATCTAAAGATCCATCACTAAATTATCTCTAGAGTCAAGAATCTACAGTCATGACTTATCGCCACCCCTTCATGAAAACAAAATATAAACTCAATAACACATGCAGGGAGTGATATTTTATACAATATTTTTTTATAAGTAACCAATATTTGCTGAAGCCTCCTCTGGACAGAAAAACAGCACTGAGCCTCTCCACCATGTAAAGGATCTTGGTCCATCTTGCACGCACAAAATTTTGAGGACCTTTATATTATCACATTGCTGCAAGTGTTCTGTTTTTCAGCAGTATCTGGTCATCGCAAAATCCTGAAAAGGATGCCGAGGAAGTCAACTTAAATAGCTGCGTAACCCAACTCTGAATGCAAGGATCTTTCCCTTTCCAACTGATGTAACTTTTAAACTTAAGCCAGTGACTCTGAATAAGGCCCCCTTTAGTGACTTAGGACTCCTCTGGACTACCCCAGGTTTAGGAGCTGCTTTTAGAGCAGCCTTTAAAAGGTTTTGTGAATTACTCTTAAATATTATAATTAATGTCCATTTTTTAATGTGTTTTTCCTTCACAATCCAGTCCAGTCCAGATATTCTCGCTCTCATTCACTTGCCTATTGAACTCACTTGTTTCCTGTTAACGCTTGGTTACTTTCATGTATTTTTTTATAATTTCATTCACCACTAATCTCTGCAAGGTTTTTGGCATTTCACTGTGTATTTTTGGGCATTGTTCTCCGTTTTTTCTGTCTTTTTGCGTCCATCTTCCACTTCAATTTTCACTGCCCAGCATACACTATATAGCCAAAGATTTGTCAACACCTGACATTCACACCTACTGTTTATGTGCTTTTTGAACATCACATTCCAGATGTAGTCCCCCCTTTGCTGCTATAATAAGCTCCACTCTTCTGGGAAGGCTTTCCACTAGATTTTGGAGCATGGTTGTGGGGATTTGTGTTCATTCAGCCACAAGAGCATTAGTGAGGTCAAGCACTGATGTTGGGCGAGGAGGCCTGGGGTACACTCAGTGTTCCAGTTCATCCCAAAGGTGTTCAGTGGGGATTAGGCACCTAATAACATAGCATTAAGATTCTCTGTGAATTCAGCCCTACTTTTCTTGCATTTATATTAAATAATTTTGCCACATGTGTGTTTGAGAGAAAATATTATTCTTTAAAAAAGTTGCTCTTATGAGAGGTTTTTTATTAAAGGAAAGGTTTCATTAGTTGTTGTGGAAAATTTTAATACATATTCCCATTCTCTTGAAAAGATGCCAATATTTCTGGAGTGGACTCTACATATCCCCAGCTATGAGACTCAAAAAACCAAACCTCTAGGGTGTTTTTCCCTCTTTGAACCCAGTGGTCTGGGAAAGAAAGCTTTCCCAGAGTAGGGCTATGAGGACATGCACCACCCAAGCAGGACTTTTCATGGCAGCACATGAGCCATCCATCACAGGCCTGACGAAAATATTACACACTGACTGACGTGTGTGTCCGTGAAAGCTTTGAATGACGATGCAGTGCAGGCAACATTACAAAAGCTGAGTAATATGGGAAATGACTGATGGGAAGTTCTTTCTGTGATGATCTTAATCAGCAATAAAAGTAGGGAGAACCTTCCTGTGACAAAGTGGGACACTTCCCATGAGTCATTGGGTTCATGACACCTCATGTCATGAACAGGGAAGTTTCTCAAGCTAGCCCTGTTTATTTGCTGAGGTAATGCATAAACATAAAAAAAAATTCAGCACAGAAAAACACTGAAGTATTGTTACAATCACCAGCTGTTTTCCTTGTTTTTGATTGTCTGCTGCCTGCCCTGACCATTGCCTGTGTTTTGGATTACTCTTTTGCCTCTGCCTCGGATTATACTGTTTGCTGGTGCTTGACCCTGCCTGTTTTGACCACGTTTGTAAATAAAGCCTTGCATTTGGATTCCCAACTCCGTTGTCATGACTCTCCACGTTACAGAATAATCAGCCACACCCAGATCCAGCAGCTTTTTCAGCATTCCAGGCCAATCATGGACCCAGTTGATCAACTACTGCACCTTTGGCAAAAGAACCTATCCATTGAGGAATACGTTCATCTATTCTGTGAGTTGTCATATCAAGTACCGATTTATGATGAGATTTTGTTTAAGGACTTGTTTCGTTTTGGACTCAACGAGCCAACAAAGTCATTGTTACCTGGAGGGGAATTTAACTGTACTTTGAGACTTTATGGACTATGCACTGTTGTCATGTGGCTCTCCTTTTACTGTAGGAGAGGCAGAGGACTTTAAAACCCCAAAGAAGCAAGCTCCGGCAGCAGCGGAGCTTGACCCATTATGGCCACCAGCAGGTCCTGTGATTATGGTCGCCACTCCTGTGTTCTCTGCACCTTCCTGTTCTGTAATCCCCAGTCCAGAGCCACTTCCCAAGATGGCCGCCAACCCAGAGCCACTTCCCAAGTTGGCCGCCAACCCAGAGCCACTTCCCAAGATGTCTGTCACACCAGAGCCTCCATCCGTTATGGATGTCAAGCCTCAGTCTTCAGCCATCACGGATGCTACTCCAGTATTCCCGTGCATCGTGGATGTTGCGTTTGAAGACACCAAGGCTTTCCAAGGGCGTTTGAGGCTGGTGTCCAGTCTGTCAGACCCACCGTTGATGTCGGTGCGTGCAGCAGGCACTCCAAGAGCTTCAACACTGGTCGTCACAGAGACACTTCCTCTATCCTCAGTGCTCCCTGTAATGGCGGTCGCCATCCTGTGTGTTTGGGCTACACACTGCTCTGTTCTCGCTCCAATCCGTGAATTTACCCGAGTCTGCTCCAGTCCGTGAATCTGTCCATGAGTCCGCTCCAGTCCATGATTCTTCTCCAGAGCCCGTTCCTACTCCCAAGGTGGCAGCTCCCGCTGCAGAACCTCTCAAATCAGTGGCGTCCACTCCAGCTCCTCCCGAGGTGGCAGTTTCCACTGCAGAACCTCCCGAGTTGGCGGCGTCTGCTTCTGAGCTCCTCGCCTGTCCTGTCACGGCCAAGGAGGCCGTCTCCGAGCTCTTCGCCTGCCCTGTCACTGCCATGGAGGCTGTCTGTGAACTCTCAGCCTGTCCTGTCTCGACCACAGAGGCCATTATTAACCTCTCTGTGCCAGTCCCACCTGATCTGCCTTGGTGGGCACCTGCCTTGTTAGTGCTACATTGGTGGACATCTGCTCTGCTGTGGGGATCTTTGCTCTCCTCTGCTCTGCTGGGGTGGTCGTCTGCTCCGCCGTGGGGATCTTCGGACCCTTCTGCTCAGCCGTGGTGCCCATCGGCTCCGCCCGCTCAGCCGTGGTGCCCGCCTGCTCCGCCCTGGTGCTCTTCAGCTCCACCAGCTCTGCGTATGTTACGATCACCAGCTGGAGTGCCCACGAACTCCACTAGAGGGCACTCCACCCCGGACTCTTGCCCTTGTCTTCTGGACTCCATTTCCCATGTGTTCCTTGCCCCACCTATGATCTTGTCATGTGCTACCCTTGTTTGTGTGTTATGTTCTGATTGGTTCCTTGGGTTCATGTGTCTTGTTTCCAATTGGTTGGTTTTGTCATGTGGTCTCCTTGTTCTGTATAAAAGTTGCTCACACCTGCTCCTAGGTTGCTGATTATTGTTTGTGTTCGTATAGCCATTCCATGTTTCCGTGTTTCCTAGTTTCCCTGTGTTTTTGACCTTTGGACTGTTTTCCTTGCTTTTGATTGTTTGCTGCCTGCCCTGACCATTGGATTACTCTTTTGCCTCTGCCTCGGATTATACTGTTTGCTGGTGCTTGACCCTGCCTGTTTTGACCACGTTTGTAAATAAAGCCTTGCATTTGGATCCCCAACTCCGTTGTCACGACTCTCCACGTTACAAGTATATTGGACGTGATTGAGATAAAGCATTTTCTAAAAACTCAAAAACCATTGCAAGAAGCAAAACATCATTACAGATGTGGAAAATACCAGAATTTTGAATTATGATCTGATGACTGTGTTGCAGTGGCCCAAATTCGAATGTGATTAATGAGTCATCATGAACTTTTTCATGGATGCAGATGGTTTGGCCTGTGCTGGAGCCCCTGATTTCTGTTCATTATTCTGATTTCATCATTATTTTTTTTTTCTACATTTAATATGCTGTACAGGATTAGTGCTGGCTACATGACAGTCATTACGTAACATTTCTCAGTTACCGCTGTTAGGTCGTGTTTACTTTTCTTTTTATTCTAAAAGACAGGGGTTTTCAGCTGGTGGAAAACACACGGACACAGCAAAGCTTTTCAAATGAACAGACCGAGTACCTTTTGGGGGTTGGAGGGGTTGTCTCAAAGTGGGGTCTAGGTACCCCCATGGATCCTGTGGAGCTTAGCCAGGGGTCTGTGATTTCTTTCATTGCAGTGTTGAAAAATCACAACCAACATTATCAAAGTTACTATATTTAGGGGGCCAAGAACCAAGTCAACTCAGATGTAATGTGTTCTATTGGTGGAATGTTCAGGAATGGAAAACTCTATGGCTCCAAAAATAATTTGGATTTTTTTTTTTATAACGTTCATGACAAAGCAGACTGAGGGGGACTGTGGAACCACTGCGATAAACTTTTTTTTTTGGGGGGGGGACTGGCCATAGGTCAGCGACACATTTTCTAAACATGAGTGATTGTGTATTCTGTAGCAGATCCTCTGTTGTGGTTTATGCAATTAAATTCGCCTTAACTAAATTATTTAGCTGAAGGCAGCTCATCAAACCAGAAACTACCTACAAGACTAGAGATATTAGTTAAGAAACAAGATAACCTGATTCAGAAAATGGATTTGTCGTTTTATTCAACCTCTCAAGTCTGATTAGTGAACTGATGACAGCTTTTTTTTTTTTTTTTTTTTTTTTTAAATGACAATGAAAACAGAAATGTTTGAATATGAACGGACAGAGAAATGTTTATTCTTCTTGCAGCAAATTTATAATAGATGTCTCATCTGTTCTCCAAATGACCTAAGCCTAATAATAAAGGAATTTTAAAATACGCTGTTATTTATCAAAGAAAAACATTTAATCGTTGATAAGGTGAAGCTCTCTCTGCAGAGACATTTATTTAGTATTTAATGAAGGAGTATCCAATGACAAGTAACATGGTAAGTTGCTTTTTTTGCCTTATTAACTTCAAAAGAGAGGGGAAAAAAGAGAGGCTGGCGAGGGAATGATTGTTTACAGCTGATATACTGTGATAAGTGCTAACTGGTTTTGTGGCTATACCACAACATTAAATGGTCAATTCAGAGAGATTTTTCTTAGACGTTTCATCGATGTTTGATTTCATTTAACCTCTTTGGTTTCATTAGTGAACTGAAGACCTGAATGTCTTGTTATAAAAAAAAAAAAAAAAAAAAAAAAAAAAAAAAAAAAAAAAAAAAAAAAAAAAAAAAAAAAAAAAAAAAAAAAAAAAAAAAAAAAAAAAAAAAAAAAAAAAAAAAAAAAAAAAAAAAGTAGTCAATGATGAAAATGGAATGATTAAAGATGTTTGGATGGAGAGGAATGTGTTTGCACAGGGCTAATGAAAAGTGGTAACATGAAAGGCCACTATAAAACAAAATATAAATTAAAAAAATTATTTCTAGCCATAAAATAATCGTTAGGTAACTGTTGTTGACATTCAGTCATGTTAGTTACTTTGTAAGCAAGGAATCTTACAAATTTAGTTGAATACCAGTGCTGTAAGGTTTTAATAGAACAGCTCTGGCTAGTGAAACGAGTTTGTCAATCAGTTTCTTTCCATTCTTCACACCTTCAGATCAACGAAGGCACCATTATCACGTTTGTGCTACCTGATCATAAATGCTGGTGATGAACACCCACATCTGTTAAACTTGATCAACTGCTTTTTTTTTAATCTCTACAAAGAGAAAAAGAGGCACATCTGTAAAATTCCACAGAAGTTTTTTTGTGATAGGCTAATGGACATGCCAGGGAAGGTTGAGGATTTGTTTATAATAAATGTCATAACTGCTCGAGAATGTGGAACTTCATTTGAAACAGTATTATGAGCTGTTCCTAGACAAAGTTGGACAGAGCTCCAAGTGCCACAGAGGAGAAATAAATCAAAGCAGGGTAATCCTCCACATATTGCACTGTACGTGATGGGAGGCATTTCCAAAAGATCTTGCACTGCACTGTCTGAAGTCACCTGGAAAATATTAGTTAATTCAGTGGTGCAGACTGTAAAACAGGGTCTGGGCAATTATTCAGAGTACAGCGGATACAGTGGAGACTTTCAGAAGAAATGGTCGACTGCTTGCTCCAAATCATCTTGAAGAGTGCTGGCAAAAAAAAAAAAAAAAACATACTCAAAAAACAACTTTGATGTCACGAACTTGTCATCTGGCTCCCATGGCAACAAGTGCCACATGTTTTTGTTCTGGGTTCACTTCCACTATACCATTAGTTTGTGTATATACACTATATTACCAAAAGTATTCGGTCACCTGCCTTGACTCACATATGAACTTAAGTGCCATCCCATTCCTAACCCATAGGGTTCAGTATGATTTCGGTCCACCTTTTGCAGCTATTACAGCTTCAACTCTTCTGGGAAGGCTGTCCACAAGGTTGAGGAGTGTGTTTATAGGAATTTTTGACCGTTCTTCCAAAAGCGCATTGGTGAGGTCACACACTGATGTTGGTCGAGAAGGCCTGGCTCTCAGTCTCCGCTCTAATTCATCCCAAAGGTGTTCTATCGCGTTCAGGTCAGGACTCTGTGCAGGCCAGTCAAGTTCATCCACACCAGA
>CM040985.1:1985517-2035244 GCA_022985145.1 Pangasius djambal | reverse complement strand
CTTCGTGGCTGAGTTGCTGTTGTTCCCAAACTCTTCCATTTTGTTATGATAAAGCTGACAGTTGACTGTGGAATATTTAGGAGCGAGGAAATTTCACGACTGGATTTGTTGCACAGGTGGCATCCTATGACAGTTCCACGCTGGAATTCACTGAGCTCCTGAGAGCGGCCCATTCTTTCACAAATGTTTGTAAAAACCGTCTGCATGCCTAAGTGCTTGATTTTATACACCTGTGGCCAGGCCACGTGATTAGGACACCTGATTCTGATCATTTGGATGGGTGACCGAATACTTTTGGTAATATAGTGTATATACATCAGTAAGTAATCTTATGTATGTTCTTGTCTTCATGAAAAAAACGATGAAGACAAGTTTACGGTTTACGATGATGGGTTTGCAAATTGTATAACGCACTATGCGATAACGTTTTCCATGTCAGATTATAAGATGAAGATCCTCTAATGATATGCCTGCGATATAAAGGAAATTACTACATATATCATCAATCAGTGCAATTTAGAAAATGTTCTCGCGCACACAAACATTCTTCAAAGTGGATATGTATCATGATATATAGGTTTGAGAATAAATTGCCAGTAATACAGCAGTGTTAACTGCTTCCAGTTAGTTTGTAATTATTCTATATGTATATTTTATATGTAATATTCTTAAATATCTATTTTTATGCAAGTAAATTCTGGTTTAGGTAAATTCTGTTTCTAGGTCACCACACAGTCATAAAAAGCATTTCACTGCACATCGTACAATGTATTGTTGGGTGTGACCAATAAAATTTGAATTTGATTGGCAAGTCTAAACTGCCCCAGGTGTGAATTTGTGTGTGAATCAGTGTGCTTGATGCAATGTTCAGCATCCCATCCTGCCTCACGCCCAGTATTCCTGGATTCACCACAACTGTGACTAAAATAAAGCACTTACTGGTGATGAATGAATGAGATACATACATTCACATGTGCGGTGATGCAGTACTTCAAACATTCTTCAGTCTGTCCTGCAATCCTTCCATCGAGCTCTAAATCTTCATCATCTTCATCACTGGCTGGCTCTCAAAAGCAATAAAGTCTGATGGGTTTTTCTTTTTTCAACGTGATGCTTTCAAGGCAAACAAAATTCCAAGCCCCTAAAAAGGAAGTCCAGTCCTGAGTCAGAGAGTAGACCATACATCCGCTGTTAAGGGTCTCTCTGCCCATGTCATCTGCGCTCTCTTCTCAGCAAGGAAGTGCGTCACCAAGGACAAGAAAAAAAAGCCTAACTACGTGTTTAACTGATCAACACAGAGGGAAATTATCATCATTCACTATACATGAATTACGGTGCTATTACTGACTCACGCAGCTCCTCGATAGGGTTTAAACTTTTGCTTTCATCACTGTGTGTGCACAATTTCCTTCTGCTATGGGATACATTAAGTAAGGAAAACACCCCATGTCCTCCTAACATCAACAGCTTCATCTTTTTCTCACAGCCAGGCTCCTGAGTGGCGCAACAGAAAACATTTGCCAGATTTTTGGCAGATCAGTCCTGGGAGATGTTTCGATCCTGATGATGGCACATTCATCCTTGGGAGCCTAGACAGCAAAATTGGCCATGTTCTTAAGGTGGAAGGGACAGCATTACTCATTCTTCCCTGTCAATCACTAATCAATCCTGGATGTCTGTAAGCTCATGTGGAAGAGGGTAGTTAGAGCTTTTCTTCGAGCATGTTACACCTAGCTGTGACGTGGCATGAGCAGTAGTTTGAAAAGATGCAAAGTTGGAGTCATGTGTCTCAGAGGAAGCACGTGTTGGCCCTCACACTCCCTGTTTGACAACTGCTGTCATAGGGGAGAGTTAGTTAGTGTGTGGGAATTGCAGGTGTTCAAATTGGGGAGAAAATTAAACCAGTGTAATGTTACCATGACAACCTCAGTCTGTTCTTCACTGCCATCAGGTTAGCAAGTAAAAAAAAAAAAAAAAAAATCAAACGTTCATCGATACAACATTCTCTATCTCTAATGTGATTGGTCCAAAGCTATATATCACAAACCCAGTTAATACGAAACCCTGCCCCTAAATACATTTTATAGCTTACAGTTAACTGTATTTTACTAGTTATTATTTTTACAGTTTATATAATCAGAATCAGCATCCAAGAAGAGCTAATGATTTAAACACCATGTTTTGAATTCAGGGCAACTTTAAAAGAGGTCTGGATGGTCCTGAAGGTTCCCCTGTGGTGCTCTGGATCATTTCAATGAATAAGAAGAGGAGAGGAGGAGGATCTGAACTTCTATTAACCCTCGCCTCTTTCCCTCAGCCTTTCCATGGCCCCCTACAACTCCTCTCTTCATTCCTTCATCCATGGAGTTCATCCGCAGCAAATCCTGCTCACTAAATAACTCAAAATTTGTATTGCTTCATATTAATTCATCATCTTAATTTATCACAGCAGCTTGGGTTTTGTTTTTGTATCAGATTTGTCATTCCATCTTCCCAACACATGTTCAGCCAAAATGCACACAAAACACGACTCCCTCCGAGAAGCAAATCCATCCATAACTCACTGAACTCCTTCTTCACAACACAATATACGTGTGGCTCTGTTCTTCTTTACAATTCAGGATATAAGTTCACGTTTCACAACAGTTTCATCATAAAGGATATCCATTATGCAGTGTGACACAGTTATGCCATAATTTATTGTCAAGCCAAAAAGGTTTGTCTAGTTTATTTTGCAAAACTGGTTTTGAGGTAGAAACAGAAGCAGAAACCATGATAGAAAGAGAAATTATTTCCAGTATATGATAGCGTGGATGAGTCATTTTGCAGATTATGAGTCATTTCTCTTTATCTTCACTGAGTGTCAAGGATTTAGATGTCACATCCATGGTCCAGAAAGAAGAAACAGAATGTATTTGTATTAGGTTTGAGGGCTGGATTGAAATTAGGTTCATCAAATCAAACAGTTGGATCTTGTAACAGGGATGAGTCATTTTAGAACAAAACCCTCCCGATAATAATCCTTTAATAAATAGTGGCATGTCCATGTCAAATATTGTATATTCAATTCAATTTTATTTATACATAGTGCTTTTAACAATGGACACTGTCATAAAGCAGCTTTACAGAAATACAGATATAGATTTACAGTTGTCCCTAATAAGCAAGCCAGATGTGATGGTGGCAAGGAAAACTTCCTGAAACGACATGAGAAAGAAACCAGAAGGGAAAACATCCTCTTCTGGGCATACCACAGAGGAAGTCATCTTGTATTGGCTGCATTTGCAGAATGTCTGATTTGTTACTTGGTGCAAAATGAATGCATAATGGTATTGCCTTCATCATTGCTCTAAACATTTACATTTTGCTAATTTGGCTGATGCTTTTATCCAAAGGGACTTATTATTGAGAGGATACAACTGAGCAGTTGAGGGTTAATGATCTTGCTCAGGAACCCAAGCATGGCAGCTTGGTGGTGTTGGGATTTCCCAACTTTCTGATCAGTAGCCTGAAGCCTTAACCACTGAACCAGCACTCCCAAAAACGCTGTAGTTCATCACACTGCAAGAATTTGATGAAATTTCATGAAAATACATGCAACAGTACAATGATGAATTCCTTACGATTAATTAGGCCTCATTCATGAATCATAAAGTAAAGTTGTGTGTAAATGTTTTCACAGCCAAACTATTAAAAAAAAATTCTCAAATGATTTAAACTTGACAGCGTAATTCATATATAAAATCACAGACACTCATCAACAGTTAAATGATTTAAAGCACTTCAATCGTTTTCACATTAGTGGCTCTAAGTGAATTTACACAAACTCATGGAGTGAGACATAGGATATGAATCCAACTTTTCCCCAAATAACTGGATTCCATCTGTAAATGCTCCTGCAAAAGATTTATTAATAAATAGATTTATTAATAGATTTATTATTAATAAAAGTTTTTTATCCAACATGTTAAACAAGGTTCAATAAGTCTTAATTGTAATGGAGCAATAAACCTTTGGAATGACAATGGTCTCTTTTTTTTTTTAAAGATTTGGGTGGATTGGGATTTAGGGGCATCCAGCTAACATTTCAAAGCAGAATAAACCATAACGCAAATTCTACTTCTCACAAATCTTGTTCAATAAAGACATTTGGTGTGCATTTTCCTGAGACAGGCTTGAACTAATGTTAGCTACTTGTTAAGCTCAGGCAGCATTCACAAAATTGTTCTTGTTATTATGGTAATGTTTTCCTTATTGAGACCTACTGAGATTTTAATTCAAACTGAGATTTTCAACAGTTTGAGGAATTTGGGGTTCTTGTATACAGCTCAATTGGAATCTGCAATGGAAATGAATTTATTCCGGCTGATGTAAACACAGCTGCGTTTCTTCACGTTTGAGCCAGATGAGTTAGTATCACAGCAGTTTCTTCCATTCTGAAGACACACACACATGAGAATTTGTGTTAGGAAGTGTTCACACCAGTACTGCCTCATTAACTCCTGGACACAATGCTGTGATGACAGCTAACATGCCCAGAGGTGCTTTCCCTTACACAATCAACCTCAGTCACATTACAACCCCACATTGTGCTCTGTAAATTACTTAGAGCTGGGATAGTCATGTTGATTGAGTCACAGTCTAGCATGAGTGAGAGCGTTCTCAACACTCCCCTTTCCTCCATAACTGCTGATAATCTTGACAAAGAGAGTAACAAGATCTCTGTAACATGTTTTTCTCCATAAGAGATTCTGCAGCTTCCACTGTCCAGAAATCTCAGGCCTCCCCCCTCCCATAGATCCTTTCCACAATACTCTAGACTATTTCTAAAGACCTCTCTATCACTCCTCACATTCATCACTTCCATCGTATATGACTCTAACATCTGGTCATGTACAAACTGCTGTCAAGATGGCAGGGGTTAAACTCATCCTGAAAACGCCCATGGTAGATACCTCGGACATTAGCAACTACTGGTATTACATCAAAAATCTTAAACGTGCTGGTTACAGTCAGTTGTCCATCCTCCTTAACCAGAATGACCTTCAAGATCCTAGTCAGTCTGGTTTGAAAGCACTTAACAGAAAACTAGTCTTGTGGCTTATACTAAGAAAGCTTCACACCATGAGGTAAGCCAAACCATCATCACTTCTTATCCTTCTTTACCTCACAGTAGCCATCAGTCATGGGGCTGTCATATCCATCCTCACAAGCTTTGGAATTAGTGGCCCAGCATGGAAGTGGTCTGCTTCCTACCTGGAGAGATGGTCATGGTTGGTGACATGGAGAGTATTTCCACTGGAGTGCCAAAGGTTCAGTGCTGGGTCTTCTTTTATTTCCCTCCTATACCCTCTCTCTCAACAAGGTCATATCCTCACATATTTTTTGTTATGCTATGTATGCTAATCCTCTTCTTTCCTGTCCTCCATTAGACATTTATGTTTCTGCACAGATCTCATGTCTGGTGATCATTTCATCAAGGATGGCAGCTGAAACTAAATCTCACAAGACTATGCTGCTGTATGCCCCTGGAGGTAACATAGGACTCTGGACTCAACTCTGGCTTCTAAGTCATAGAATCCAAGTTGAATCTAGAGTTCTTAGACCTAGAGTCTGAGTAAAGACCAGAGACCAGACCAGAGACCCTGATTGAGGTCCAAGGTCCCAAGTCTCCAACATCCCAAATAATGGAATTTGTATCAAGACAGATGATATCTCTACAGTCCAAGTCAATTCCAGATCCCTATATTACTACTGTGGTAATGGAAAATGTCAGTAACAAGACCAAACCTGGTCTTATTTTGTGTTGGTCTCAACAATTACCTGGGAGAGTGAAACGTAACCTCAACTCAATGTATTCCCTATTTATTACCCCATTAACAAACTATTCTTGGTGTATCCTAGAATAGTTTAACTTAACCAGTTAAATTAGACATTGTGTTTCCTGTGTTGGTGTCAAAGTATTGTATAGGGAAGAAAGCCTGATTTTTTGTCTTTTTTGGTTGTTTGCAACAATATCCAACAGGTTTCCCAGACCACCACACAATATATTAATGCCTTACTATTACTTTGAGTGAGTGTACTTCTTTCCTAGCATTTTTCCCTTCCTCCACTTCGTTCAGTTGTGGGCATCCTCAGGGGTGACATCTACATGTCACATGTCCTTTATGATCTGATCCATCTACCTCTTCTTGGGCTTGCCATGTGGTTGACACCCTTCTGGTTCAAGCTGCATTGCCATTTTAGCCACCGTTTGGTCTTCGCCGCATATAACATGGTATCACCATCAGAGGCAGGTCTCTTGCATTTTCTCAGCGATTGGCACAATTCCCATCCTTTCCCGGGCATCATTCATGACATGGTCAAGCCAGGTCAGTCCAATTGTCGTCCAAGTCCAAGCGTCGTCTCCATGCTGTGGAGAACTTGCTCATGCTTATTGAGTAATTATTTATTTTTCTTGATCTTTAGCCATATTCCTTGTTCATTCCTTGCGCATGATGTTGAAGGGCCATACAAGCTTCCTTTGCCAGCATGACATTGTGTACAGGAGCATATAGAAGCATCCAAGGATGGGGCATTTGGAGATTGGCCATTGCTGTGTCCATGCAAAGGATGAACAGCAGAGATGAAAAGGCTGATCCCTGCTGGACGCTGATAGTAAAGAGTGGTGAAATTCTGGCTGGGCCCTGGACTGTGCTTGAGAAGTTGCAGAAGAGGAGTTGAACTCACATTGTGTAACCCTCCTGGACACCGTGGGACTGCAGTGCCCTCCAAATGAGGTCATGCAGTACACAATTGAATGCCTTCTCCAGATCAGGAAACTCCATGTGGAATGTCTTGTTCTTCTCCCAATGCTTTTCCATAAGCAGTTGGGTGGTGTGGACATCATCGGTTTTGTCTCAACGTGATAGTGACAATGCTGCGGAGGCGGTGGTCCACTACTCATTCGAAGATCTTTATCGCATGGCATAGGAGCCTGATTGGCTGGTAATCTGTACACTTACTGATGAGTGTCCCTTTTCCTTCCAAATCACCATAGTTCAGAACCAAAATCACCAAGCATTTTCCAGATTTCATCTTGGATTTCTTCCGGGCCAGTCGCTTTGCTGTTCTTTATCTTTCAGATAGCTGCTTTGATCTCTCCGATGGTGATCGGTGGGATTGGTCCAGGGATGGGCGGCGGGATTGGTATCGGTGGGTCTGGGAATTCTTCATTGCAGATGCCGGCAAAGTACTCATACAAGTGTTGGAGGATGGCTGGCAGGTCCTACGGCACTTGCTCGTCCGTCCCCTTGATCTGCATAACATGGCTGATATCTTGGACCGATCTATGGTGGGCAAGGCAGTAGATCATTTGCCCCTTCAGGCATGTCGAGCTGGCCATACAAGTCCTTGTAGTTTCAGCTCTTCGCAGTGGCAACCACCCTCTTTGCTGCTTTCAGTGCTCATGAAAGGTCAAGATGAGCGTCCAACCGCATTCGTCACCAAGTCTTATAAGGCTACTACTTCTCCTTGACTGCTGTTTGGATCTTGTCATTCCACCACCAAACTTGCTTGTGTATATATCTTTTCCCAGTTTTCATCTTTCCACAATGTTGTGTAGCTGCTCAATAGTCTCACTCCACGTTATATTTGCCAGTTGGTCAAGGTGCACTGCAAAAGTGCTGAGTACCATTGCCAGTTCATCCTTCTGCTCGCTCATCTTCCACCATTTGATTATTTTTGTTAATTTCTTTGCTAGCTGCAGCTGAACGATTTGGAGACAGCGCTGGGGGTGACGTTGCTGGATAGAATCACCTTGATGTTGGTCACCAACTTCAGGTCTCACTGGCCAACCATCCAGTAGTTGATTTGGGTTGAGCATCCACCACTGGTGTAGGTCTTCTTGAAGAAAGTGTTGGCAATGGCCAGATCGTGGGTCTCAGCAAAGTCCAGGATGTGGCACCCATCGTCATTTCGTGTGCCAAGACCTTGCCCTCCATGGCACTGCACATACCCCTGCCATGGCAATCCCACATGGCCATTCAGGTCACCCCCGATCAGGATGTGCTTGTCCATGGTGATCTTCCAGAGACGGGCATCAAGGTGGTCCCAGAAATCATCCTTCTTGCCCTTGCGGCAACCCAGTTTGTGGAGTGTAGCATGAGATGATGTGCATCGCGGTTGAGCCAGAATCAACTTCTTATGGAGATGAATCAATCAGATAGCATCATTGAAGTCGAAAGGATATCACGTAAAATGTTGGCTGAATACTACCTCAACTCCAATTCTGGGTGTGAGTTCAGGCCATTGTAGAGGAGTCTGTATCCTTCACCAATTTTTTTTTCCACCTCATCTCTTGAACACAGGCCATGTTGATGTGGCGGTTCTGCAGGACATTTTAATAATAGATGTTGGACTCTCTGTGCCATCCATGGCTCTTGTCCACTTCCCTTGTTGCTCGGGAGAGGCCGGCCCATGGCGCCTACAGAGGACACCATAGCATTTTAAACCAAGCCTTGAGTTGCCGATGTAAGTTTGAAGCAACGAATAAACACTTCAACTGACATGTTGCACCACCCGCTGTTCAAGATCGTTAGCCAGGGTTCATGGTGTTTGCATGGTGAATGGACTATCATAGCTAATAATTTTACACAGCTCAAACATTTTATGAATGTGACCTATAGTGCCTTTGGAACTTTTGGGTCCTAGAACTCTCTTAGATTGCACTTTTTACATGTAACCATTTCTTTTTATCATTTACTGCAATTTCTTTGACTCCAAAAGTAGTTCTTTCATCCAACATGACTTTATTTAAATTTTCTAGGGTTAGGGTTAGGGTTAGGGTTATTGAAATATAATAATATTAGTATTTTAGAGCATTAGATATTTTCCTGGGACAATCAGTTGGGACAGTAAATCAGTAAAATTCACATAAAGGTTCAGACTAGTTTTTTTTTTTTTTTTTGCAAGATCATCAGTCTACAATATCTTGCAAGTGATACTTTTATACTGACATTTTGGTAATTATTCTATTTAATTCTTATCTACACACATTGTCTATGATTTTTGGCCTTGCTGCCTCTGTGAAATCCATACCTGCAATGCCAAAAGAAATATCCACTCAGCCAAGCTAATATCACTTTTCTCTTAATTACAGATATGTGGAAATGCGGCCCTTTTTCATTAGCATTAAAGTTTAGTGATTAGTTTGCCACAGTAGTCTCACATTAATATTTGTTTGTTCAAAACCCAGACCTTATTCATACTGTATCAAAACCTACTGGACTCTGCTCAAATGTCTTTCCATTCAGGCTGTGGTGTCGAGAGGCCTCATTTTTATGACATTACTGGTCCAGTGACCCAGGCCAAGGTGAACCATTTGTTTTAATATGCACTGTTCCATACCACACTATGTCCACAGCAAGAAAAAAGTTGTGTTCTTGGCTTAGTAACAGTCTTCAAGGTTAGCCAGCTTTGCTTGGGTGGTCTTTAATGCACAGTGGTTCTCAAACTTAGTTCTGGAATAACCTGAACCTGCATGCTTTATTTGATCAGCTTTATTACACCTGATTCAACTAATCGGCTCATTCAACTAACAGGGCATCCTTGAGTCCATGTGTTAGAGGAGGGGAAAACACAAAATGTAACAGGTTACCTGACTTATGTAAACCTCGATATACATTAATGAGTTTGTGGTGAGTTGTTATTCTTGCATGAGTTAAAAAATCAAAACAATGCGAGATAGGCTATTGTTAAACTTTATTTTCAGTTTTGTGCAAAAATAGCTTTCACTACCTGTGGCAGATGCCAAGTGAAAAAAAAAAAATCACTGGAGTTCAGCACCCAAATCCAACTCCAACACAAATCTTGGAGTCGCTTCATGAATGAATCATGAATCAGGTACTGCTGCAGCTTTTCATTAAAAAATAAAGGTTATACGGACAGTAATATAAATTTGCAATTTGCAACTTTTTTGGCATTTTAAAAAACATAACAGAAAGTAATAATAAAAAAGATACAAAAGCATAAAAACATACTTTCATAGAAAACATACCTTCGCATCCACAACTATTTTAAAAAACAGTCATAAATCAAAATATTTACACAATTTTAAAAATCTGTACAAATAGTTCCCCCAAAATACTTAAACCTCATAAAAGACTTAAGCTGTAGCAAAAGACTGAGGTAGCACATGAAGACAGAGACAGAAAGAAAGAAAGACAGAGAGTAAGGCAGGTGGAGAGAAAATGTGATAAATATCTACTTTTACACAGACTAAACATTAATCTTAAATTTGGATTGCGATAAAGTCCAGCTAAGAAATTTGTCGTAGTAGTATCTCTTTCCCAGCATGCCATTGGGTTCCATGTATTTTTACAAAATTTCTGAATAAAAGCAGTTTACACACATCAGTGCTTTGTATGGTGTTCACATATCATCTGTGTGGAGGTCTGGGAAAACATCATTTCATGGACATTTTGAGAGCTGGTATTTGACTACAAACTGAACTGATTAGGCTCATGTCTGTTTTGCTATGGCGCATAGCTACTCCACTTAATGAAATCGTGACATTCGGTGTGTGAGTGAAGTGCACTTAGCTAGCAGGGTTTTAGACATCTTTGACCAGACAGAATGTTTTTACTGCTGTTTTTATCAACCTTTACAGGCAGACACAAAACCTTAAAAAGTGGCATAAACAAAAACATTTCCACGTTGTTTTTGATTAAATAGATTGATTGTTATTGAAAATTGAGGCTTCAACAGAGAGAATATCTGATTTTTCCCTCTTTTTTTGGTTGTTTCACAGACCACCACAAAAAAAGAATGCCTTACTGTTACTTCATTTAAGTTTATATACTGTCCTAGCTAACCATTTTTCATAATCCAAACATTTTATGAATATGACCTTTAGTACCTTTGGAACTTTGTGGGTTTTTTTTTAAAGATACATTTCTCAAAGTTACATAAGGAATGAAACACTTCAGGATATGCTGTTATAGGAAAATAATCAGTGATGGTGGTGTGAAGCAGCTTATAACTTTTCGCAGCTTATTATTAGCCTCTGTACAAGTCCCTGTGAATGAGGTGTTACTTTAGAAACGGTAAGATATTAGAATATCACAATGAGCACATTAATATTAATATAACCTGTAATTTGCAGCTGCGATACTGTCAGAGCCGCTGTTAAAGAAAATTAATCAACACCTTCTGACGAGTTAGAATCGGGAATTCAATAACTAACATCTCTGTTAGCTGGGATGCTACCAAGGCAGAAATCTGGCTCATGCGTGCTTGGTTTCCTTTTCTCCTTTGACTTTTCGAAGGCGGCTTCATTCATTGCTTTTGCACCTTGGGTGAAACTTTTACATGTTATTGATTCTGGAAAGCTTTAACACAAGCCTACAGGAAAGGCCTCTTTTATTTGGAGCGTTGCCTTTTCGCGTCCCTCCTTTCCTGTTCCTATAAAGAGAATCTGTCTATCCAACAGTTCACGAAGGTTCCTCTGGCCAGGAGAACAAAGCTCATGGTGATGTGGATTTCCCCAGACACTGAACGCCACTGCCTGCTCTCCTGCCACCCTGCACTATAAAACTGAGTGGGGTCATAAAAAAAAAAAAAAAAAAAGAATGCTAGAAGACAAGCTAGGAGAGGGAAAGTGCAGCGAAAAGAAAAACCATTAAGCTGTACAAAACAAAACGACGATTAAATACAGTGTGATCAATATATTTATATTCTTTTGTAAAAGATCATAAAATGACTGAATATATAAAACCAGCACTGCTGGTAAACATCGTCCTTTCAGCCACATACGTGTAAATAGTATAAAAATGAAAGCCTAAGAAGATATTAGGAATGATCTGGATGGAAGATGACGAGGGAGGAAGGTCTGCTGGTGGTGTGGGTCCCGTTGCTCTCACACAGAGAGAATTCCAGAAAAAGTTGGTAGACGAATAGGTTTTTGTCCTGATAAGAAGACTGTGTGTCCCTGGAGAAGTGGATGGGAGACCCTGTGTGTACGGACGCATCACTCTCGAACAGTGAAGACGCGGAAAGACCCGCCCTGTGACTGGGATTTACTGGAAAAGAGACAGTTAACACTTAGCTAATATGACAAAAAAAAAACTGCTCACCTGATGTGCCCAGTGTAACCATGACAACGCTCTTACCAGTCTAGCTAGTATCGGCTAACTAACTAGCCTAGCTTGCTGAATGCAAGTTCGGTTAGCATATTTAGCTTTGTCTCACTATAGTGATATTAAATTGTAGCTGATCTCAAAATATAGTGCTAACAAAGGCTTTTCTAATGTCTTAAGGTCTTTTCAATGTCTGGATTTATTATCTTGCCTTTCACGTGTGAGAAAAAATAATGTCAGAATATGAAAGTCCTTATGAATGTAATACAAGTATGTGAATGTATTTATAATATCTAGAGTGTTTATATACAGCCACGATTCTCAAAGTGGGGTCCATGAACCATAGCCAGGGGGTCTGTGGTTTTCTAACAGTGATGGAAAGCACAATTCACCATTATGAAGTTAATGGAATCTAAAATTTAAAAAAAAAATAATAATAAAAAAAAAAAAGGATGAAGAGTTCAGAATGAAAAGAACTCTCTGACTCGAATAAACAGCCAAAATAATATTGTGTACTATATGTTTTAATAATGAGTAGGAGTAGTTTGTAAAATAAAGCTGTTCTAACGGAGTCTGTATTAATAAATTAAATTTTTTTGTTGTTTTTAGACAGTAAAAAAGTTTGAGAACCCTTGATATAGAAAATATATTGCTAGTGTCCTGACTTTTAAACAGATGCAGTTACTAACTGTAAGTCATGCTAACTGTACAGATAACATTATTTAGCTTACATTTAGTTTTCGTACTTTCACATTTTTTCTTCTCATCTTTGTTTGTCTCTGTGTTAGAGTTGCGATTTAAATACTTAAATGTCATCTGTACATTTTGTTAAGTCTGTTAAAAAAAAAAAAATCGGAAAAATATCGTAGCCTATTTATTGACTGCCACGTTGCATCTCCGCTAGATACAAGCATGTCGTCCTCTCTTAACATTGTCTTTGCTCTCCATCAACTTTTCTTTATAGAACTGGTGAAAAATAAAAGATTAACTCTGAGCATCAGTGCTGTCATACATCATTTTGTATAAGTAGTGAAACCAGTGATGTCTTTTAGGATTTGGATTCCTTACGCTGCTCTAACATGAAAATTCCATGTCGGAGTCTTAATAGTTCAATATTATTTCTTAGACGTTTGATTCCCGTGATGTATAGCATGTGTCAGGGTATGTTTCTATACTATTTATTTTGAAGTCCGTGTTGTGTGTAATCACTAATCACCTGAGGAAAAGTATGTGGAAACAGTAACTCCAACACTAGCTCATTGTTACTGGTGTTATGATCTTGTTCGAAGCAGCTGATCTTTTTTTTCCCCCCACAACTCTTATTGACCGTTGTGCTTGGCTTGATTGCTTTGTTATGAATTCATTAGTGGAGTGACCTTCGGGGGCACAACGTTGGAGAACACGGGGATAAAAACAAGGCGTTTGGTTTCAGATTGGCTGCGATTAGCCCGTGACAGCAGACGGAGCAGGTAACTGGAGAGCATGTGATTATTTCTTGTTAATGAGGCAGAGTTCACGAGAGCGGTGGCTAGCATCCTGTGAGAAAAAGTTGGGTCCACCCTTAATTCACCCATAATGTTGGAGCTGATTTTGTCAATGCAGCATTCTGAAGACATGACTGAATTGTTCTGCTGAAGTAAGCTACAGGTTTGTGTGTGGTCCGTCCACGTGTTATTACTTTAAGGCCGCTAATGTGTCATGGACACACACTGCCCAGTCTGAAAAATCTTAAAACCGGAGAAGAAAAGATCCGAGAAATAAATGAGAAACCGTTACCTTTCAGACTGGACGCCATTCTTCATGCTGCCTGTGTAGCTGTTCTTCTTATCCATAGCCAAGATGTCCACATATCCTCCTGAAGCTTTGATCACACCGGCGTGGAGAGCGGCCCGGCAGATACTAGAGCTCTGTAAAGAATACAAACAGCAGAGTTTACAGTTGTGCCATTTGCTCAAATGAGGGCTGGGAGACCATGTGAAAAAACAGTCAATTCTCCAAATAATGGTATTGTGTGAATCAATAGTTAATTCGGAGTCGACCTGATACACTGAAATTAATTCGGTTCACATTTGAGCAAACAACGGGCCTCATTTATCAAGCTGGATACAAATGGATTTATACATAAAGCGTTTGTAGAAGCATTTACACGATTTGGCATTCATGAAATTCCCGTAAATTCAGAAAAACGTTCGTATCCTACTCATGCCCCTGATTGTTTATATTTTCTCCATTTTCATGTCAAACCATTTTCTTTTCACTTAATTCATCTCTAATTCACCTTTTCTCTAATCTGGCGCCAGTAGATGGCCGTTCATTTGGCCTTCTACCTCTGAGAAAGTTTTTTACTGCTGTTTGCTCGTCATTTCGGGTGTGTGAGCTTTGCCTTTTATAGAGTTTTGTGTTCGCCACGTAAAGCAAATCAGCTGTGCTGTTCCTGGTAATTTACAGGTGACTGGCATCAACATACACACATGAGAATGAAGATAATCAGCCTTTCTGAAAATCTTAGTTCAGTTTGGTTTACGCAAACTTTTACACACAACTAAAAATATGTTACTGTCTGACAAATGTCTTGCATCATCACCAACACTGGTGCTCTGTGTTCTCCATACTCGGGTGATTTTTGCGATTTTTACACATACACTTATTCAGTAAAGGTTTGTTTGACTTTTTTCCATTGCCGTATTTCTGACCAATGAATGAAGGAGTTTTACGAGGATATCTATTATGGTTTTTTTTGTTGTTTTTCTTGGAGTTGTTTTCGCGTTCATCTAATTAATTGCTGTTTGAAGCCAAAACAAACAGCCAACAAATCAATAGTGTCAATTTTACTCTGATTCGGACTTGAAAGCCGAGTCATCATCAGTCCCGTTACACCAGCTGATGTCCCGCTGACCTTCACACCGACAGTTTTATATCGCCACACTTTGTGCACACATCTGCCGCTGTTCCTCACACATCGTTCACTTTACATACACATAAAATCCAACAAAATATCTCCTCTGTGTTTGTGCAATGGACACAGAAGACCATATACAAAGATACTGAATGGCATTCCAGTGGATCAACCCAGCTCAACTTGACCTTCTAAAGGCAAATAGATGAGCTCAGTGTGTGAGAACGCAGACAGATGACATCACATGACCTGCTGAACGGGGTTGAGGTCCAGCACATACAGTACTTATCTGGAATCTAAAGTAACACTCATTCATCTGAGTTCCTGCCTGGCAGAGGCTGCTGTGTCTACAATTCCACCCACATTTCTAGCTCTAAGCAGTTAAAGCAGCCGTTAAGACCCCCAAGCCACCAGCGGCCACACAAGAATGTACTTTTTTTACATTTAGGATATAGGATGTAATTTAGGTTCAGAAGGATCAGAACCAGCCCAATTATGGATCTGCCGGTGGAACAAAATTATATGTTAAACTTCACAGCCTTGCTGCTTCTCAAATCTTCGGGTGATTGACTGAAGTTTACCATCCAGCTCTTTTATACGAATAAAAATAAAAAGAAATCTGAAATTTAAAAAAAAAAAGGCCTAAATAAAATGCTTTATTTTAAAATGCTAAATAAAATGCTTTACGCTTTATTTTATTTATTTAAATGCTTTATTTTATTAAAAGTTGGTTTATCGATAAATACAAAACCAGGTTTTTTGAATATATAATGATGTAAGGAAAAGTAAAGTCACTTGTTTCAGTGCTATATCTAGAAATATCTAAACATAACCATGACCACAGTCAACGCACCTTTTGGACAGATAAAGAAACGAGCGTTTTATTTGATTTCCTGATTCAGTGCTTATTGAAGATGAATAAATGAACGAATGAACATTAAATTTCTTCCCTTACACTGCTGTTTTCTTTATTGTAGTCTTTTCTTCCTAATCATTTTTACATCATTCTCAGGATTTCTGCATGGCCATAGGATGGAAACATGGAGACCTTTTTCTTTCTTTCAGAAATTTCGGTTTTAAAATTGCTAAATATTTGAATGGAAACACATCAAGTGTGGACGGTTTTCCTTCCTCCATCCAACTACGCAGTCATTCTTTTTAGATGTCCAAAACTGTGGATCTTATTTATGGACATCCCAAACCTATACAAGCTTGCGCCCAAATCAGTTTTCTACAGAAGTGAGTGTTTTAAATAGAAAAACATGCCCTTAGTGCCCAAATCTATACACTCTGAACCAGCATCCAAGAGAAATATATCATTTAAACATCACGTTTATGTTGAAGGAAATTGTAAAGTAGCTTCACGCCACTGAGGAGTAAGCGTTTTGTTTGCGTCCGAGTCCCAGGAGAGAGAGCTCTGATCCGTGGCCAGCTGGACAGGCCCAGGGTTTTGACAGAGGAATGCGATAAACATGCCAAAACGCAGCAGCAAGTGTGTCCAAGTTCACTTCCAGCAAATGAGAGTGGCTCAGACAAGCATAAGTCTATTAGAGCTTTATCCCTCTCAGACAATGAGGATCAGCATGTCAGAGGAGGACGCAGGGCAGCCGAGGACAGTCGCAAGAGCAGCCATGATCATTTTACACTTTCGTTCATTCCACAGATTCTCTCTAGCAGCCACTGGGTTGATAGCTCTGTAAGCTAGTCCTGATGACAAGCAAAATCGTATATAAGCGATAATATATAAGTTAGGTCTGATTTGAGAGAAAAGGATTAAGAAGTTTAAGCCTGGGGCTCAGGGAGATGAACTGAGAGTGCGCTGCAAAAAAAAAAATGCTATCTTAAAAAGTCTCTGTTAAAGATGAACGTTTGTAATATGTCATAGGAGATCAGTATAAATAATTCTAGGAATTTTTTTTTTTTTTTTTTTTTTTTTTTTTTTTAAGTGTGCTTAAAAGTGTGCTTCTTTTTCAAGCATTTATTTATTTGTTTATTTATTGAGCAAAATTATTATTATAATGCTAATGGAGTCAGACAATTTCAAACACTAAATGACTAAAAATGTCTAGATGATAACTTAAATAATTTATATTACCTTGTGTAATAATCTTATAAAAAGAAACATCAGATAAATTAAATAATATGTAATATAAAAATAAATAAAAAAATAAATAATTAATGAAATAAAAAAATATAAAAACTCTACAAACAAACAAGTAAATTAAATGTCTTGGTTTTATAATGTAATAATTATTTTAAAGTCTGAATCAAATCTGAAGTTACTCAAAGAAAAATATTTTATAAATTAAATAATATATAATATACAAAAAATATAATTCATTCTCAAAATAATTAATTAATGACAAGTTCAATAATCTAAATTATTTTCAAATAAACTACGTAATTAAATCTGATATTGCAATCTAAAAGAGAAACATCAAATAAATTAAATAATATAATGCAAATATATAATAAATTATTTGATTGGTTAGTGAATTATTTACTTTTAAAAAGCTGTAAGTCTATGGCTATTTTTAGCATTGCTTTGTTCTTGATGCTTTTAGAAGATGCGATCTGGTCAAAAGCACGTGATCTACAGTTAAAAGCAACTGCTGACATGTTTGTTGTGATTGTGATCAGAAAAATTTAAATAATGATGTGAAGTACCTCATATGGCAAGGAATTGCAAGCACAACATATTTGCTGAGCGACTTGGCACACTAGACGGTGTGTGTTCCATCTCGAGAGGCTGTCAGTGACTTGGTTTGACACTTTGGCCTGGGTTGAGAGTTTGAGCTCTTGAATGAGTGGATGGAATTCACTCCGAATCCGATAACAGCGTTTAATCCGATAAACGTGCACAGGAATCGTGTTCTCACTTTAGTTCTCTCCGATTCTTTTTGACTGCAGAGCCACATAACAGCAACCATATTCACGCTCCTCCATTATTCCCCTTTATTAGTTATACAAATAAGTCTTATACTACAGCAGAACAGTAGGAAACGTAATTACGCATTTTCGACGCGATACTTTTACAAATCGCATGTCTAATGTCCCTCGTCAAACCGTGAATGACTGCCGCAGAAGAGCAAAGCAGAAGTGTTTTAAATCACTGTGCACAGAATTATTTTTAAAGGTGCTAGAATTGAAACTTAGTTGTAGTCCCATTTAATCTTTCTTCTTCCTAGTTAAAATTTTCAGCCTTTCGGTCGAAAACTCTAAAGTCGAAATTTTTAATGGCATCGCAAATTAAACAGTGAAAAAGTAGCTAATATAGTTATATTATAGACATATGTTGATAGAGTTTGTTTCAGTGTAATGAACTAAAAAAAAATCATCATTGTAATGAAATATGTACCATGACAGAAAGCAAGGGCGTCGCTACAAATATCAATCATTACGGATTCATATGTCGATAGGCTCATCTGCCGTTTTTATTAGGGAAAAATAACTGCTGTTTTTTGCATATTTTTGCATATTTAAATCTCCTACACAAATAGGTGGTTAGCAGGTTAGAAATGGTCATTTTTAATGTCTGAAAACCAAACCTCCATTAACCCCCAAACACAGAGAGGAGCTACTTACATCAGCGAAGACGCCCGTGCCGATCACTGGAGCCCAGTACGAAGGCTGATTCTTACAGTTAGCTGGGCACTTAACCCTGAATAAGACGAAAAAAAGACAATTAAATGGATAATTAAAGAACAACAACTTCAGTTCTGTAATGTAAACCTGTAATCTGCAGCTGCGCTACTGTCAGAGCTGCTGTTATAGAAGATGAAACACCACCTTCTGACCAATCACAATCCAGAAATCATCCAGAATTCAGAATTTAATAAATTATAATTGCTTATAATTGTTGGCGGTAAATGAAGAGGAACACATTCTGACTTGTTTATAACTCAGAGTTTCGGACTTTCGGACGCTTCTTTGTTAAATGTAAAACGACGACTTGTTCACACTTCTGGAAAGATAATACAGAATAAAAAAGGCTTTTATATAAACAGCAGAACGGAGGTGTGTTACCTTGGGCAGGTGGTGTGCTGGTTGCTGAAGGGGCAAATATCAGCCACCCTGGTGTAGCAGTCGACTGACTTTACTGTGAAGCAACATAAACAGCACTCGTTTTACATCTCTGCATGCAGAATACAGGAATAATACACAATCTTTAACGAAAGAGAAGATTCAGTTCACTTACTTTCAACTTTTGCTACCAGAAATGCATTGGCGGTTTTATATTTACTGTGAAGAGAAAATAGGAAGCTGTTTATTTAAGACATCTCTGCACAGAACAGATTCACCCAGTTAACCATAAACTAAAAACAAGATGTTCCTGCATTATTACACATAAATAGTGGAAAAAAAGAAAGGAAAAAAAAACACTTGAAAATGTGATATAAGTAACAAATAAAACACTCTGTGTCATGCTGTTGCAGGAAAATAATCAACGCCCGGGTGCTGTGATGAAGTGAAGCTACTGTTATCATCCTGAGTGTTTTATTCCTTTTATACTACAGCAAACCATTAGAAGTTCTTATTTATTAAAAAAAACATCGTGTTATACTTTTTTTTTAAAATCTGTTTACAGTTACGTTCAGTGTCGTGGAATGCCAATGAAACTTTCCTGCTTTTCAGCAGATTTTACATTTTAGTTTAGTTTTTAGAATTCTGTTATTTTACAGATAATTCATAAAACAGTGGTACGTTTTCCTTTTCCCACCCAATAAGCATGGGGGGGTGAAAACTTTTGCACTCAACTATACAACATAGTGTTGATCTTGTTGACAAATACTAAAAGACAACTAAATAATAATTCAATCTTTGACTCAAACTACACAAGGAAATGCACTGACTGCACGAAGGACACAGAGTAGAAGCGGTGTCAAAAATAAAACCTTTTTTTCTTTATCTTTTATATATTTGTGTATTTTTTAAACCAGGATTGCTTGTTGAAATTGTCACACAATTGTCAGACTTAAATTGTACACGTACTAAGAGTTTTATGAGATATAAAACGGAAATCTTTGAATCACTGAGCCAGTCGTACCTGAGAGACTCGACACCGTTCTTTGTGGCTTTAACGAAGAATGGGAAACTGTCTTTCCTTGCGACTTCCACCAGGCCTCCGTTATTATCGATGATCCCGTAATGGATCGCAGCACGGCAGATACTGGATTGCTGGAAGAATCGGGGGGGGAAAAAAAAAATCTTCAGACTGAAAAAATGCAAGAACAAAAAAAAAAAAAAAAAAAAAGAGAAATCTGCGTTGAGAAGGACCTGAGAGACGTACCACATCGTAGTACAGCGTGCCCCACACTTTAGCGTTGCTGTATAAGCAGTTAGCGGGGCAGTTGTACCTGCAGGAAGTGCACACGGGGTTTAATCAGTGGATTTATACGGTTCTGATGATTAAAAATGTTTGAGGTGAGATTGTCTAACTGACCTGTTACAGGTTACGCCTTTGCACTTATCCCTCATCTTCGTCTCACACTTGATGTTTTGAGCTGCAGCGCAAAAAATATAATGTGTATAGACAAGACAAGCAAAAGCCCCTCCCCCTATAAAGTCAGACGAAAAGTCGCATGCTGTTATGAGAAAATAATCTACAATGTGGTGGTGTAATGCAACCCAGCACAAAGGTGAGTTACCGTTACTACCCCAAAGTACCTGCACGTCCTGAAGTGTTTTATTCCTCTTATACCACCGCAACTTGCCAACGTTTACAGTTGTATTACTAAACAACTCTTCATGCCTTTTACCCGTTTATAGTTACATTTAATGCTGTTGAACATCCCTAAGTTACAGCAGCTATAAACAGTCATTCCCTCACCAGACTCTCTCTCTTCCTCTCTCTAAGTTAATAAGACAAAAAAATGCAGCTTGTCATATTACAGAGAAACAACAGCATGTTTTATCTTTATCTCTGACTGTTATAAAGCACTGACACTGGAGACTCCTTCCATGAATGTTGCATAAACATCTCCTCACAGAAAGCTTCTTCATGTCAACAATTATATGTTTGTCAGGGTTTTTTTTTTTTTTTTTTTTTTAAATCTGTTTATTATGTAGATCATCCACTATACAAGTCTCTGTGAATGAGCTGCTGCTATAGAAATGATAAGTGCATTGATGTAAACCTGTGATTTGAATTATAGCCGTAACTACTATCCGAGCTGCTGTTATAGAAAATTAATCACCAGCTTTAAATTCTACAGCACTGTGGTATAACTGCGATTATTTAAACTGGCGTATAAATAAATAAATGATCAGCTCTTACTCAGGAAGTTGGTGCGAGTGGTCTTGGGCGCCGTGGGCTTTTTGGGTGTAGAAGGTTTGGGGTTAGTTCTGGCAGCAGGTTTGGATGGAGGGATCTCCACCTGCACAGGAACCTGAGGCTTCTCCACCTCATTCATGTCTGGAGTCTCAGGGCGTTGAGGAGTTCCTGAAAGAAGCATGTCATTTAGAACCACGGAGTATAAATTAGCAGAGTGGACAAAGTATCTTAAGGTGCTTTCATTATCTTAGGGTGTGTTCTTTTCTTAACCGCCATCACACATTTTACATCTTGCAGGAAGCAGCTGCAAAACACCGGTGGGTTTTTTTCCGCCCTTCGAATTATTAATGTCAGTAAGACACAGTAGAGCATGTCTTGATTTTTTTTTTCCCCACTGTGAAGCATTACCTACTTTTTGTTCCTATCAGATATTTGTTCAAATCTCATGATTGAGTCTGTGTTGAAGCACTAGACCCATGTGGTCAAAAATAAAACTTTAGTGTTTTTCTTTGTCTTTTCAAATAAATGAAATTATCACACAGCAAACCTAAAGAGTAAATTCTCCCCATTTTTAATTATATGCATATTAAAACTTTCATGACTTATGAACCTACAAATACCCAACACCATCCTCTAAGAGTTAAAATCCATTCTTTAGAGTAGGATGAATTATGGACCGTTCTGATCCACAGATAGATAAAGAAAGAAATTACCCTTGTAGCACAGGTTGTCTTTGCAGACTCCTCCGTAGCTGGGAGGACACTGAGAACATGGACGTCCATGCTGGTAGGGTGCCTCCCCGATCCAGTTTCCCCTGATGGAGACCACACAGCCGGGTCAGAACCAATCACAGGGCGATTATATAACCTACAGTCTTGACTGTGAACTTAATTGCTTTAATGTTCTCTGCACATTTTCACAAAGTCAGGTTCTCCAGAACACATCATCCAAATAGCAACCAGCAATTAAATTATCGTGAAAGTCTGGAAATAATCAGCTTGCATAGCATTATTCTTTTCCTAACTTGAACCATTTTTTCTGTTTTCCAGCTAGATGGAACATTCTGATTAAGAATCTTCCACCTTCCAGTCCTTTTCATCTAAAGAGCCCAGGATTAGGTGATCTATTATATTTAATTATGCTAAGAGGACAGACGAAATGTCAGTGGAAAGTGTTAGCGGGTGCACATGACTTACTTTGGCGAGTAGTTGCACACGAGGTAGACGGCGTTCTCCCACGTCTCCCCCCACACATTAATGCTTGGACACACATGGACAGCACAACCCACGCGGTTGGTGGTGGCCCAGACGATCTGCAAACAACCAGAGACGTCCATGAGCACAATGGTCTACACAAAAACCCTAGTGCAACAGGACTGCCTGGGCATTGTGCTGCCACTCAGACGGCTTCCTGATCATTTTCTGCAGCTTCCTGGCTTTCCCGGAGGTCACGAGTTCACGATATCAAGACTGCTTTATTCACTACAGATCAGAATGAGTGAGTGGAAGCAAAACCTTTGGGTCCTGATCAGAATCTAGTGTAAGGCGTGGAACAGGAAACAGAATTGAAGTGCACACTTCATTGTGTAGAGCTGAAAACGTGCTCCTAAGATGCTTTCAGTCATCGTTTGGAGACACAGCAGTGGAAAAATCGCCTGAGCACTGAATAAATGATTATATAAATAACTAGTCTTTATACTAGTCTTTATCATTATATAAATAGCTAGACTTCTTGTTCCTCCAAAGCTCCGGAGCACAGCTTTTATTTCTGCAGCTCTACAGCTTTGTCTTTGGCTCAGTTTAGCTGCTCACATCTACAGAAAAAAAAAAAAAATGCTCCAACCCAAAAAAAACATCCAATAATTGATTCACTTCCTGCAGTGAGTCGATTCAGAGTCAAATCGCTTTCTCTAAACAGTTCACTTGGAAGTGGACTGAGGCCACCTCACTCAGACGCTCTCAGACCAGTGTGTGTGTGTGTGTGTGTGTGTGTGTGTGTGTGTGGTCGCTATGTTCATGGAGGCATTTCCTAATTAGCATATTCATGAACATTCATAAAATACTGTATGGTTAATGAGAGTAAAGATGTAGACATGCTCCATCTTTATTCATATTAAACAATGTATTATTATATTTTTATTACACAGATTATTTAAATTGTGTACAATCTGCCTAGTCTACTAGGTCATTTTATTTATAATTTACTGGTAGATATTTTTCATTGACAAGCTCCTCATTTCTACTTTTCAACTGTCTATTTGGTTACATAATATATATGAATATATTTATTAATTCCTTTATAGTGAGTCTAATTATGTTTATATTGAATGAACAGAGTATATACAGGATTATAATTTTATCCAATATATTACCCAAATATTAACCAGTATTTTGCAGAAATATTGCACTAAACACTGAATATAATAGATATATAAGAATATACTGCTTTAACAAAACCATACAGTACCCCTATATGCTTAAGGTAAGTGTAAGGAAAAGTGTTTTTCATTGAAAATAAAGTGCAAATACAAAACTATTCATAAGCTGGATGGGAAATTGTGTAAATGAATCATTTTTCAGCGTCATTTAGAGGTTATCTCACAGTCCATGTACAGACTGAGAAAGGTTCGTTGACTTCTTTGCACTTTTGTCTCTGGCCCCCTGTCCAGTCGGGCGCATCCAGATTGATGGGTCTGCAGGGGGCTCTAAAGAGAGACTGCTCCTTTCATTCCGAGCGGAAGGAGATGCACGTGAAGTGTGACCGGTATCCGCTTCCTGTCAGCTCGTACAAGCTTTTTCATCCTCCACACAAATAAAGAAACGCTGGTGCATGGTGCATTGACTCAGATCTTAAACCAGGGGCCTTTTTCCTGCTGAACGCATGCACGGTGGAGTTCATCCAGTGCAGGCACACTGCGTGAGCCAGGACTGTTTTACTAGTAAATGAACGGAGTTTCTGACTCAGCGCTTTCTTGCTCATGTACAGTTCAAACTACACAGCAGGCTTGTGTGCAGTTCAACAGAGCAGCAGTACAAAAAAAGGGAAAAAGAGAAAAAGAAAAGAAAGAGAGAGAGAGAGAGAGAGAGAGAGATATTCTCTCCAGCTCCGTTTTAGAACATCCTGTACCAGGGCCAGGAAGAGATCACATTTAACCCCACCTCACAGTCAAGTGCCAAATTTTTAGCAGCCTTAAGAAAAAAGGGCAGAAATGCTATTTTCTGCTCAAATATACTGAAAAAATATTGGCACCCCAATAAATCTACAAAACGCAGTAACTACACTTCACCAAATGTTTTTAAAAAAAAAAAAAAAAAAAAAAGAGGGCTGAATACAAGGAAAAACCTCCAAACCACAAGTATGATGAAGGATTATTGATGTTTATGGCTCTGTTGTAGCTCTTGTGAAGGTTGAAGGCATCATGACTGACCTCTAAGTGCTGAGTACGAGGATATCTTAACCCAAATGCTGGTTGCCTCTGCCAAGAGGTTACAACTTCACCACATGGGTCTTTCAACAAGATAATGACGACAAATAAACACCCAAATCATCAGAGAAATGGATGTATGTTATGTTTAATTCTGAGGATGTCTACGTGCACAACTGCATGGAACTTGGTCTCCAAGCCTTTAACAAGGCTCAGTACTTGGTCCTCTTTTATTCTCCCTCTATACTCAATCTCTTGGTGAGGTCATGTCTTGACATGGGTTTTCATACCACTGCTCTGACACTCATCCTCTCCTTCCCTCCCTCAAACACTCCTGTTTCCACTCCGATCTCAGCATGTCTGGCAGACATCTCATCATGGATGGCGGCTCATCAGCAGAAAATTAATCCCAGTAAAACTGAACTGCTTTTCATCCCAGGTGAATCATCCCCACGTCGGGATCCTGCGATTTATCTGGACAGCCCTCTGATCTCACCTTCGGTAACGGCACACAACCTTGGAGTAACCTTGGACAACCAGCTGTCCCTTTCCTCTCATTGCTAATCTAATTTTTAATAAAACGGGTAATAACATTTTTTACAGGTGACACTAGGTGAGTAAAAATAAAAGATCTTACTCAGTACATTGTTTGAGGGATTCTGATGGAATGAAAACATACTTTAACAGCTGTACAGAAACACTTTTCCGTATTGAAACAAAACCTTGTGTAGCTAGCTAATTCATTTTAAGTTAACAAACTAGCATAGCAGCCTTAATGCATGAACACCTGGGCACTTTTCATGGCCACTATTTAAACATGGGAGATATAAAGAGCTAAAGAAAACATTCCGTGACATCCGTGATTGATTAGTACAAAATATGTTACTCATTTCAGTACCATTGATAATGGCACTGTATATTATTATGATAATACTGTCATTACTGTTACTATACAGCGCCACCATATGTTTAAGCCAATAATTACATATGCAATCATTATTTTCAAAAAGGTTGCCAATAATTTTGGAGTTGACTACCAGGCCCCCAGAACCCCAAAACAGAACAGCAGCTGTATCAGAAGGTGAGAAAGAGGAGTAGGGCAGGGCGGCTCAGTGTGTTTTTTTAATCTTCAAACGATTTCAGGTCAAATAAGAAAGCGCTCCAGGAGTCGGAGAACAGCTTCCAGATGTTTGTGACCTGGTTTCAGCAGGAGACTGTTTTCACAAATCCGTCACAGCTGCTAAGTAAAGTCTGAGAGGATACAGTGCCAGTGCTCATTCTGTCTTTTCCTGTAATTCATTCATTACAAAGATAAACCTTTTTTTTTTTTCCTTTTTTCACTTCCCTCATGTCTCTACATGGAGTCAAGAGCAGGTGCAACTGGAGGAATATTACTCAACGGATTTTGCCAGAGGATGTTACTGGACGGATGTTACCAGGAAGGATTTTACTAGACGGATGTTACTGGAAGGACGTTTCTGGTGGAATGTCACAGGAAGGATGGCACCAGAGGGATATCACAGGAGGAATGTAACAGGAGGGATAGAGGAGTATTATTACAACAAGGGTATTACGAGCTCCCAAGTGGCGAAACTGGAGATCACAAGTTCGAATGACATTGATGCCACAGCCATCCATAGCCGGGAGCCCAAGACAGCGGATGGCGCTTTCCCCGGCGCCCTGACGTTACATGAGCAGCAGTTCGAAAAGATGCGGAGTTCAGAGGAAGCACACGATAACCTTTGCCCTGGTTGGCAGCTGCTGTGTTATAGAGAAGAGCCACCTGATGGGTGGGAACTGGCGTGATGGGATGTTACAGGAAGGTGTTACCAGAAGAATTTTACTGACGTTATAGGATGGATATTATCAGAAGGACGACATTTATAGAAGGACGGTAACATCTATTTAACGTACTAGGATATTGCCAGAGGTGTATTATCAGAAGGATGTTACTGGAGGGATATTACCCAAAGGGTATGACTCGAGGGATAACACTGGAAGGATTTTAGCGATGGAGGATGTTGGGATGCTGCAGAAAGCGATGTTAGCGATGGCGGATGAGAGATGCTGCAGAAAGGATATTACTGGAGGGATGTTACCAAGGCAGGATGTTGCCAGAGGGTATTTTATTTCCCATGCATATTAACGTTATAACATAGCAGGATTGGTTGACAGTAGATAATTAAAGAACAAATTCTGAATATCACCACCATTTCTACAGTTTGACATCTACCCAGAATGCATGAGGAGCATCACACTTTTCAGTCTAATTGTACAGATCATGCTGTGATTTTGTTATCAATGTTCATTAATTCCTGAAATTGCAGGGACAATGTCTCTGTAATTATATATACTCAGGCTTGAATGCACTTGAATCAGCTCTTCTTGATGCTTAATGTGTAATTTGACACTTCCAGCCATTCTCAAACACTAATTATTCTGTTTTCAAGGAGAAATGTCATTTTGCTGAACGATGGCTCATTTTCCAGGCAGGATTATCCTTGCATTTTCATTTAATCAGGAAATAAAAAAAAAAAAATAAGTGCAGCATTCGCTGCTGCAAGATTTCAATGTCATGCCTTTGCACCAAATGATGGAATATCATTTCCAAAAACAAAATGTAATAACTGGGTTTAATGATGGCATTTACATATTACATTTCCATGTACAAATAGATTTTCTGTAATTCAGCCGGGCTCTTGCACAACGGTTTTGCAAGAGTGCAGATATTCTGTTGTTCTGTTGAAATCTCACTCAGATATTGACTGAAATAACGCAATCTCTCTAACACACATTTCAAGATGTAGTTAAAATTACCAAGAAATCTGAACATAGAAAGTCTGCAAAGTTTTTCAAATAAAAAAAACCTGTGAATTTTTTTTCCGCAGAACTCTGTTAAAGCAACATATTACATTTTAGCAGAACTTCTAAAATTTAAAAATGTTCAGTGTTTTGTTACGTTAAGCACTTTTTTTTTTAGTCTCCTGACCATTCAAGTAGCAAGTTAGAGGTGGAATGAGAAAAATAATCATGGAGGACAAAGTGCCAGATGAGTGAATAGGAGAAGATTTACGACATGTTGAATGGAAACTCTCTCTTTGCCAATATTCCAGTGTCACCAAAAATAATAATGTGTGTGTGTTTAGGAAATTCATCAGTATGTGAACTTTAACTGTGGCTGCGTAGAGTCAAGCTACACAAGCAGATACAATTCTGTTGCGTTTCTGCCTCCAAAGCTACAGCAAAAACAAACAACCTCCTCGTCACCAGAGTTACACCAGTCTGCACTTCATCTGTAAATACTGAGATAATAAATAAATAAATCTAATCTAGAGCATAAGCTTAGGTTAGTTAGCCGATACTAGCTAGGACTGGTAAGAGCGTTAAAGTGTGAGCATTATGTGAGCTAGTTTGTAAGTTAATCTTATACTGTAAGTAACTGTAGATGTAAGGCACTTCTCTATAAAATGGACATTTTCCAGGTTTTTCAGTGATTTACGGACCTTATAGAAACCCTTTGTTTATAACCCGCCCCCTCACCTGTGTGTAGTGAGTACACATTGGTCCAGAGCAGCGTTCAGGACACCAGGGGTTGCACTCGTGTGGGTACGGGTACGTGTAGTCCTTCACCTCATCATACCAGGCCTGGACGTGGTAAGCAGGGGAACGGTACCTAACGGACAGGACAGAGAATCAGTCAGAAACCCTGTCAAGAACCCTGCTGAGAACCCATTCCCTAAACCACTTTCTCCTGCAAAACACCAATGAAGATCCTCTATCTGTTCTCATCCCTGACTCCATACTAAGTAACGCCTGTTCCCTTGAACAGTCATTCATCTCCACAGACTGTAAACATTACTTTATACGGCACTGAGGAGTCTGGAGGGAAGGAGAAAAAAAAAAAACGGCCTTTCTGCTGGCATAAGAAGAGACACAAAGGTTTGAGGGAATTAAGTCAAATAAGGCCACTGAGAGAGCAATTTGCCGACGATTACAACTTTTATTTATTAAAGAATGACACACTAAACTTTTGATCCATTTATAGTTACATTTAATATTATGAAACGTTCACAAAAATTAGTCGTTCCCTCAACAGCACCTCTTTTTTTCTCTCTCTTGTAATTCTAAGAAAAAAAAGGTTGACTGTCATGTTATCAAGAAACCACAAACGTAAACTCCTCTGTCCTAAAGATGTTGAAAAACCTAAAGTTACAGCTTTACCTCTGACTGTTATAAATCACTGACACTGGAGACTCCTTCCATAAATGTTAAATAAACATGTCCTTTCAGATCAATGATTATACACTTTTTTTTAAAAAATCTGTTATTAGTGGAGCGTCCAACATACAAGTCCCTGTGAATGAGCTGTCACTGTGGAAACGACAACATTAGGATGAGAGCATTAATATACACCTGTGAGAAAAAAAAAATTAGAAAATAGAAATAGAAAATTAATAAACACCTTCTGGCCAATCAGAATCCAGAATTCAACAGTGCTGTGGTATAAAGACAAACCTTTTTATTGCTGTACTTTGTCACAGTGGAGTCAAATGGCAGTGAAGTGAATCACTCTCTTTGCAAACAGTTTGTATTACACATTGTGTGTGTGTGTGCGCGCGCGTGTGTGTGTGTGTGTGGTGTGTACACAGACCTGCCCCAGTGCACTGCTAGATTCTGTCCAATAGACATAAGCAGGTCATGGGGTCCATGGTCCCACTGACATTGCTCAGCCCAGTGTGTAGCAGAACGCTCCAGCTCATCGTCCCATATCTACACACACACACACACACACACACACACACACACACACACACACACACACACACACACACACAGAAAGGGAGAACAGTAAATAAACTATGTACAATCAATAGAAAAATCAATTATATGTAAGTACAATATAATAAGTATTTGTGATTGAATACATTATTTTCCAAAACAGATAAAACTGATCGAGTGCAAGTTATATTTTAATTAAATAGCTTGACTTCAAATATGATGACTTTAGCAGTGTTTGAAATGATATCAAGGCTAGTATTATCATCTTGTTATTATTTTTATTATTATAATAATCTTACTGTAGACCTACAATATATATACACTTACATACACTTGACTTTTCGACCAAATAATTGATTTCATTCTGGCGTTTCACGAAAGCTAACACTGTAACTTGAAGGGAAAACAGACTGAAAAGGGAAAACACACAGACTACAACCAACACAGACATCAGAGTCTGGCTCTGGTCCACTGTCAACACTCTGCAATTGGGGATAAATGAAACACATTTCTCTGGCTTATTTCTCCACCTGAGAAGGACGGGAGGAGGTTTCCATCTCTTCCATGGATACACACACACACACACACACACACACGGTGGAAGAAGTCTCATATACACATACATTTGTTCATCTGAGGAAAGCTGTGCAGGCCTCTCAGTAAATTTCCAATGCGGTGTTAAACACACACACACACACACACATGCACACTTTCATACTCTATAACCCCTGATCCTGTCTGGTGTCCAGGTGTTGGTGCACTCCATACAGTTATTCACCAAAACCTGGCAAAAACCTTTACTTGCTCCAAAACTGCTAAACCAAGCACACTAGTATAAGCACATTTACTAAGAAACACCTGACTACAGTTATTTTATATAATATCTTCATTAATAAGGCAACATTTGCTCTAAATTTTTTTTTATTAAAGTAGCAGCCAAAAACACAAAAGGCTTTCTTAATAGATTTGTTTTTCTAACTTTGACATACTTTGATACTAAATTATACTTAATTACACCAGAACTGTTACATTTTTAAACCAAACACTAATTTTAATTCAAATCAGTGTGCGCGAAAAATAGTGCTTGGACCCCTACTGATCGCTGCTCATGGGAATATTAACTCTGCAAGCAGTGATCAGTAGGGGTCCAAGCACTAATCTGCAAATACACTAAATTGAACTAAAAGCCAGAGAACAATCTTGTGGCCATTTCATTTTCTTCTTCCTATTTCCTGTTATGCCTGACGTGCAGCACTTTGGTCAACACTCGTGTTGTTTTAAATGTACTATATAAATAAATTTGACCTTGACCTTCTTTCTATATAAGTGAAGAAAAGAAATAGATTTACAATAGGTTTACAAACAATGAACCAGAAATAGGTTTACAAACAATGAACAAAAACTTTGATATTTTAAGAATAGTTAATGTTTCTCTGAGGCTTCTGACCTGGCCAAGTATATATTTGTTTACATGCGATGATGTAACCTATACATAACCGGAACTACTTTATAGTGTATTGCTCCTGTGTTCTCGCATGTCTGTCTCATCGAAACTCCTTTATTTTCTTGTGGAAAGGCTGCATCTTTCAATTTGCATTATAGACTCATGTATTTTAAACGTTTATTAACTGCCCCAAACAGCTGCCGTCAGACTTCCATAAGCGTGTTTAGAGTAAACAGGTTTTCAATTTCTTCTCAGATTTTTGTTAATGGTAATCCCACACACACTACAGATCTACTGGATAGGGAGTAGGTTGATTTACATAGAGTATTTCTTTATTGCCAATTCTTTTGCGTCCACTGTGTCATCATGTAGCTGTAAATATCTCCACAATGACTTCTGGAGCAGAGATTTTTAAAGGTAATAAAATAAGGTTTAAGCAGCTGATGAACATCATTTAAAATTCTCGAGAGATGTTCCACTGAATTGTAGTCAACTGCATCAGCGGTCTGACTCAGAAGGCAACCAGCATGAAACTGTTTTAGCTCTGTTTATGATTCAGCGCTGGTGTTTAGAAAAGTCAACGCGAATGGCTGACGTCAAAACCGCACTGGCTGCCGTCCATGTTGTGTTACAGTTTGGGTTGTGTTCATCTTAAGTTATCTACTATACATCAAGTTGTCAAATGAGGCACTTGTACCACTTTTCCCCACTCTCTGTGTGCTTACCATGTACTCCATGTTAGAGGCGGTTGGATAGACGCCACCTCTCAGTTTGTTGTGCAGAAGAAGGATCTCCTCGCGGTCCGACCATGGTATGGAGCGGCGTACACGCGAGCCCGACGTTGAGGCTGTGGCATTGGCCTCCAGCTCGTCCTCATAGCGACTCAGCAGCCGCCGAAGCTCAGGAGAGTCGGGCAGGAAGAGGCTGGAGCACAGATCAGTGGCCAACAGCAGCAAGGCAAGAGAGAGCGGTCTGAACATGGCGGAGAGGGTGGTGGTGGTTTTGGTGGTGGTGGTGGTATTGATGGTGGTAGATCACAGATGGGGATCACTAAATTAGAGATGAAGACTGATCTGAAAACAGAGCAGGGATTCTATAAGGAGCAGAATTGTCAGTAGTAAAAATAAATAAATAAATAAATGCAATAAACCTATCAGCCATACACTTTCCAAATACAAACACAAGCTCACTGAACCACCTCTGATGTTATAGCTTTGTTTTGAAAAGGATGGTGCCAAATAAAGAAAGATAGATTGATAGAAAGAGATTTAAAAAAAAAATAATGAAAGAAAGAAGGAAAGCATCAAGTAAAAGAAAGAAGGAGAAAAAAGTATCTAAAAAAGAGAGAAAGAAAGAAAGAAAGGGCCTAAAGACCGACAGGAACTCGGGATGATAACATTGGTCTTTCACAATGAAGGATTTCCTTCTCTGATGCAATATTCAGGCCATTAATCACACACATCAGTGCAGATAAGATGAAATTGAGCTTCTAGATCAGCTACCAATTGCTTCTTCCTGTCAATGCTGAGTTCCCTTCCATCATCCCGGCTTACTCAAACCTGCATTCATCTTCTGATATTATTATAATTACCAGAATGACAAAATCTCTCTTCCATCCAGCTTTCGTCCTCATTAGCAAAGCCAAACATGTCTTTACTCTCGGATGAACCCCCCACATGACCTGGGAATGGAACAATCCCGTCCTCGGGTGGACGATATGCCGCAAGAATTTACGGCAGAAGTGGTACACGTTGTCATGTGAAGACTCTTTTGTCATACAAGGAGCTAAGGCTCCCTGAACATGTTATCGCACGAATGACCTAAAAACGTATATACTGGCCTGGCACATCAGTATTTCTCCATCTGAAGAAATTCTGCAAATAAAAGCATCTACTGTGAGGAACCTGTCTCCAGAACTACCCTTCCACCCTTTGCACTTGACTGAAGGTGCATTTCTATCATTCTGGTGTAAAAAGACAACATCACGAGGCACGATACATCACTTTGATAAAGTTTTGCTAACAAATCAACAAACCAATCACCAATTCCGAATATTTTTTTAATCCAACATTTAAGAAAATCAAAGATTGGGAAAATGTTTTAACATGGTCTAACTGGAGCTATAAAGGCACTGACACCTGATATGCACTCTAATTAGAAAAATGCTGCTAATACAGTTGAGTGCAAAAGTTTGTGCACCCTTACTTCAAAAGCGGTATGATTCTTTTCACTGTTGGTAAACTTCTCACCGTCTCCTTTCCTTTCTCTGCTCTGTGAAACATCAATATTTCCGAACGTTTACTGGATTAAGTGCGAGGGACATTATTTTTCCTGATTCACAGTGACTCATAACTGCTGCTGATGGTAAACCGATCGAGAGTTTAACTTTTTTATATACTTTTTCATGACCTAAGACTTAAATAAGGCTGTTGTCATTGGAGATGCAAACTTTTGAGCATGATAATAGAGAACTGCAGATTAGACTGAGACTCTGTTCAAGCTGAAATAGCATTTAAAAATGTTACAGGGGCACAAACTTTTGCACTCAACAGTAAACTTCCTCACCCTCTAAATGATCCCTGGAGTACAGTTTGAGACCTTGGTGCTAGACGAGCCCAAACAGAAAGACAGACATGAATAAAGTCTTTTTAGAGGAGTGTTTCAAGAAGCGTCACGTCACGTGCCGTCTCTGGACCACACGGCCATCACAGGGCCTGCTAGTCAAACAGCACTCAATCAGTATGCAGCCCAGTGTACGGTGGAGAGACGAGAGAGACAGGACGGAGCCAAACTCCTTCCTCCATCTCTCTCTTTCCCTCTCTCTCGCTCTTTCCACAGGTTTGAGGTCTGACACCTCAGCTGTGTGAACATACTGTCACTGCTCCAGCTACAGTCCTCTGTCAAAGCCAGACCACCACACCCCTTTCCCTCGCTGTCCTCTCCTGACTCTGAGTTTCTCTCCTCACACACACACACACACACACACACACACACGTTTCACTGTCCTTCAGAGGACCTTTCACAGACATAATGAATGCTATGCTACACCTAAATCTAACTCTAACCTAAACCTCAGTAACCAAAAGGAAACATTTTGGCTCTTTAGTTTTTTTAAAAAATAAAAGACCAGCCAAATGTCCCCACAAGGTCAAAATTTATTTCTGTCCTTTTCAGGAACAAGATATGAAAAACATGCGCACACACACACACACACACAGAGTTTATGCTGCATCAGAACAGCCAAAACCTTGACCATGCATCATCAAAACAGTCAACCAGACTTAAACAAGTATTCTTATACCAGTGGCTCTCAGTGTGTGTTCTGGAGACCTGGGTTCCTTGAAGCATAACCAGGAACCTGTGTTTTTTTTTTATCATCAATCAAAGCCATCACTTATTATTAAGTGGTCATGTGAATCAATCAAAAAAACTCAAAAACAAGTCAGCCTGTTAAATAATTAAGTCAATTTGAATCTAATTAAAAATGTGTTCTGTGAGTGGAAATTTCACAAATAAAAATGTCTCTGGCTCCAGTAAATAGCCAGAATACGACCTTCAACACGCAAAAAAGGCCGGTAATTGTTCCTGCATGTGCTCAAACAGCATGAGGCGAGTGCTGACACTGAAATACCTGAGAGTTTCATTACATGTCTAACCGCATGACCAGCAAACGAGTGCAGCTACCCCCACCTCTCTCTGTCTCTCTTTCATTCTTTTTTTGACTAAGAACTCTGAAAGTGCAGAATTTTGTCCTAGTTCACGTGCACACCTTATACCGGCATCACAGCTGTGTAATTCACCTGATGTGAAGAGGTCTCATGGAACCATCCTGCATGCATTAAAGCACTTAACACACAAATGTGCACACACACACACACACCAACACACACACACAAGGTGAAATGCTGAAGCACTGACTCCAAAAGTGAAATGCAAAAAAAAAAAAAAAAAAAAAAAAAAAAAAAAAAAAAAAAACCGTCTAATAAATAAACATCTCAATGAAGTACAAATCATGCAACAACTACATGTGACATTACCAAACTTGTTTATCCTCCAAGAATTCCAGAGTGTCTTCTCCAACGTTGATTAATAACACTGTCTCGTTTGAAATCCTCCTTCTTAGCTCTTTACTCCAGCAGGTTCGAGGAGCTCTACAGGCTGCAGGGCTTTCTTATTCCCACTGACTATGTGCTCAGCGTTCAGCACCTTTTATAGAGAAACAGACCCCGGGAAAGGAAGTAGGGGAAGAAAAAAAAAAAAAAGAAAAAGAGAGGAAGGAGGGAAAAAAAAAACACGGAGTTGCTGAGCTACGCATGCCATCCGCGCACGCCCCCTCAGGCTCTCCAGAAGAAGGCTATGTTCTTGGAAAGCCTCGGCATCTGACGAATGATGTGCAAAGCACGTAAATCACTGTAAGCCCCATCCCCTCTCAGCTCCTCTCATCTCCGTCCACTGGGCCCTGCGTCTAATCTCGATTTAACAGTAGGCTCTGGAAATCTGCCATCCAGATACACGAAATCATTTTACGTCATTAACTGATCATGATCATTTTTGCCCAGCTTTGTGATTATGTAAACTTCAGGGCATAAAAATATAACTAGGTTCTCCTCTAAGTGCTCACTGTTCTGCCTTCGACGTTCATTCTGGAGTTTTCCTTCTAAAACAGCTGTAAAACACTTCTGTATCAAACCTCAGGTAATCAACGGTTCATTTTTACTACAAAGAGCAGATAGTATCAATATATAGAGTGGGGCCCAAAAATCTGAGACCACTTTGAAATTCTGGGATTTTTAAAAAAAAATTCATTTCAAATCGGAAACAAACAGAAGGTTTTAGAATTGTTAAACATTTCAAACGAAGAAAGTAAATGTTCAGTACCTGAAATATTTCCTCCTCAACACTCTGCAGTATTTCTAGGTCCCTGTTTAAACGCAAGGAAACGTGTGATGTCGATATTGACCATGTTAACTGCTTTGTACAAAAGGTCAGATTTCCCTCACGTCTCATCTCTTCTACTGAAGTGTGATCAGACGCCACTCTAAAACGAATTATAAGGTTTTTCACAAACGTGTGGAGTCCGTGCCATCTCGAGTTCACATTGTCATTAAAGCAAAAAAGGGGACGTACCAAATACTAAGAAACGCTGAAATTCAGGTAAATATTTCTACTTTTTACTACAAGTTGTTGTTAGTGATGTAACCTGAAAAGAAAATTGTTGTATTAAATTAGAAAAGAACGCAAAACAGAAGCATTTTCACTAGTGCTCTCAGACCCCACTGTAGATATTAACATCTTAAAAACAACATGAAGAGGTAAAGCATCCAAATCACAAATTTACTGACTATAACACGATGTGCAAAAGTTTGCATCCACTCCGGTTTCTGGATAAAAAGGAATGTGTACGTTTCAATAAACATCACCATATGAACCAGGTGAGTAAAGCAGACTCCAGCACTGGGAGGGGCGGGGCATCTAATGTCCAGGATGTTCATGAACTTATAGACATTCCTATATCTCCATCTATAGTCTTAATAATGCGGCATGCCCGCATTTCTATCTATGGTCTTCAGGACACGTCAATATTTCCATTTTATGGTCTTATAGACGCGTCCATATTTCTACCTGTGGTCTTAAACACTTGCTCACATTTCTATCTACAGTCTAAAAGCCATTTTCGGATTCCTTCTATGGCTTAAAGACATGCCCCACTACCAGCTGCTATCATTTCCACATACACTCTTACAGACATGCCCACCTTTCCACATATGGTCTTAAAAATATGCACACATTCAAATCTATAGTTCGAAAGACACACCCAACTCACAGCTACAGTCATTCTATATAATATATAGTTTTAGAGACATGCCCATGATTCAGTTAATAGCCCCGCCCCTTCATGGTTCAGGATGGGACAGACTTGGTGCAAAATTTTTTAGTCCATCACTTCACACTGACTTAAAAAAATTTGCGCTAAATCTGTCCCGTCATGAACCGTGAAGGGGCGGGGCCTGTAACAGAACGAACAGAACAGACAAAAATTGTGCCAGTAGGTTCATATTGGGAATGTGGGCGTGTCTAAGACCATTAATAGAATTGTGGGCACGTCTCTAAAACTATATATTATATATAATGAGAGCGGCTGTGAGTGGTGTGTCTTTCGAACCATAGATTTGAACGTGTGCGTGTCTTTAAGACTGTACATTGAAGGGTGAAGCGATGGATCATCTGGCTTTCTAATAATTAGTAGACAGTATACGTAATTATTCATCTTCTTCTGAGTGACGATGCAGAAGCCTCCACAACCTGCCTTAAACGTTTGTGGTCGTTACGTCCAGCTGTTTCTGTTAAAAAGTCTGCTTTCTCTCTGCAGCTCACTTGAAATGACACAAAAGAGCAAACACGGAGCGCAATCTTGCACTAAGACTTTTTTTTCTTGTAACCGAGTCCCGTTCTGATTCGGTTTGTGGATTAGCGAGTTCGCTGTAATAGATTATTGAAGATTTTATATAATCCCTGATTTTTCTGTTCCTCAAAGCTGTAGGCCTCCATGTTACCACCACCACACAAAGTCCGCGAGCGCAGACGTGCTCAGGAGCGGCTTACTCAACACAAACAGGATTAAATCTGGGATTTAGAAACATTCTGTGTAGTCTGTCTCAGCCTCAGCCACAATAATGAAAAGTGCTCAGTGAGTGTGTTGTGAAATCACTCCGACATGCTGTAGCTTTTATTTAAGAAAAAGGTGGAAGAAAACTGTCAAAACATGTATTCAAACATGTTTTGAAAAAAGTTCCTTATATGCTGATTTAGAAGACTTTATATACAATATATAAATATGTGGGCTGAAAAGACTTGAATGGCACAAACACAAGGAGACCCTAAATCATTGTACTACTGATCAAAATGAAATGTAGCGACAAAAAAAAAATATGAGTCGATCCACCAATAGCAGTGCTTCATTGCATGATAGTTGATCGTATCGATAGTTTGTGCACTTGGATGAGTGTAACTCAAGCCACTGGTCATTTTGTTTGAATGGTCAGACCCTGCGGTTTGCTTTTTGGCTTTTGCGTCTGAGCAGAACACAATATCGACACTCCCACGTTTCAGGATGACGACTGTAGGGTCAGTGTTGGCGAAACCAGTATCCCAGAAAAACAGACTGCGTGTCCAGGCTACTGGGGTTTTTTTTCCTGGTTGTTTTATTCACAGTGGCCTGGCAGACAGTATGTAGATTAGTTTAAGCGTAACGCATATTAGTGATGCGAAACACCTCAGTACTTTAGCTATAGTGTGTATAACTCGTTCCAAATCGAAGCTCCTGCTGCACTACACTCTGATCTGTCCGAAGGTAAAACGATTTTTAACAGGCAGAGTAATGGACAGATCATGGACGATCTTTAAAGAATCAGGAACAAACAGGTTTGTGGAAACACCAGTGAAACTGAGGAACATGAAGTACAAAGCGTGCAAAGATGTCTTATAACTCTTGTGCTTATGCTGCCTTCAAGTCCTCCTCAGAAGCTGTCTGTGCATATGAATTTGGAAGTGGTGATTACGACGTGGTGTGTTTGAGTGGTTTTGGTTTTATATATATAAATATATATATTCAAAATTGAATCAACAACAAGAAGTTTATTTTGCCTTTCTTTTATTTTGAAAGAAAATAAAGAACTGAACATGTCTCATTCATTCTCTCCCGGGCCACCATGACTCAGAAAGTCAGGGCTCACAGAAAAATAAGTTCCCGAGTAGTAAGCACAAGATTGTGGTAATAATTGCGATATTTCCAAGGCAGCATTGGCACATACAATCATCAAGAGGAAATAAGGACTTGATTAATCATTTATATGTGCGATGTGAGGACAGGACAGCGCGGATCATAGTCTTTTGTTGAGTGCACAAACAACATATTACACAATCATACACACGTTCGCTTACCTTAGTCTGTATTAATCCACTTAACACGTCATACGTTACTGTATCACTTTTAGCCTCGTCATTTATGTCATTGTGCACCTGTGCGTGCACAAGGCTAAATCTGTCCTGTAAAAATCAGCAAAACCTAAATTTTATAGAAGTCTAGTGGAATTATCTGGAACAGGAAGAGTGAAACAGTGAGCTACACCACAAACTCTAAGTGAATTGCAACCAGGCAGGGGAAGAGGGGGCCAAAACTTACAGGCACTGTCGTGACCGGACCCAATTTTTTAAGGTGAAGAGAGGCGTAAACACGTTTTAGAGAAGAAATGACGAGCTACTTTTTAAAGAGTATATTTGAAGCAATTTGAGCTGATACGTTTTATTCAAGTAATAGTTCGAGCTTTGAGTTTTTTTTTTTTTAAATGGACAACAGATACAACTGAACGTCTTATTTCTGCTGAAAAAAGGCCAAAAGAAGCCTGTGTACCTGCCACGTAAAGATGTCACGACCTTCTGCGTGGATGACTTGCTTTCTAATGCGCAGAAGAAAAAGTGGGCTGATTTGAAAACAGTCTATAAACAAGCGTGATAGCTGTATGTTTAATAAGTGAGATCGTTCAGACTGAGTGAAGATGCGTTAAATAAAAGCTGGATGCCAGGACAGAAGACAAAGATTAATGTTAACATTGGATTAATCGAGATCATTTTTCCCCGCAGTGCGCTGATTAAAAAAAAATGAGGTGCAGTGCACAGAAGAAAGCCGGGCACTAAGACCAGTTAACACCAGGGCAGTACAGTAACACCGTGTCCACTGGAATAGAGAGCCTCTAATCCAGAGATTTATCTCCCACAGTAAGAGGCTGAGCTGCGCTTTTCCAAACCTTTTAAACTCATCTCCAGAGAAACGTCCAGTAAAATTCTGCAGTTCAAACACACAAAGCCAGAGACGTCCAGCTGCCTGGGAACAACTCTGGGGGTCTGACACGCAAAACTATTCTAAAGGTCTTCTTCTTCTTCACCTTCTTCACTCTTCACAAGGGTTTGTCCCTGAATATTCAGTCACAGCTGGGAATCATCAGTGTACATCAGCACAAGACAAATTTGTCCAGCAGGATATTCAGCAATTTTCTTGCAATAACAAGGAAATTCATTTTGGAACCAAGCTGGATTTGATCAGTTTAACCCATGAGATTATTTTCTATTGGTCAAAACGTGGCCGAGCCAAATCGCTGTGGTCAGTCAGTCAGTCAGAGAATCTGGTGTTTTGGCGTTGAGACTCATAGGAAAATTCCATATTTGAATAAAAGATGCGTTTTTAAGCACTAGATGGCGCCTGGCTGAGTTCTCACACTGAAAAACACGGCATTACAGGGACAAAAACAACACGCACATCCAACATTTCATCGCAGCTGCTGGAGAGATTTATGCAGATGCAAAATAAATGACATGTACCGTCACAAAACAGATAAATTCCTGTTACACTCCCAAAAAAAAAAAAAAAAAAAGATGAGCCAAAGGTTCTTTTTGCCATAAAAGTGTTACAGAAGTTAGGAGCCACTTCATGTTCATCTGTGGGAGTTTACGTGTAGTAAATTTTTTAAATTCCCCCCAAAAAAAAACAACACAACACAACACATGCACACAATATGACCACATACTACAACATTAACGACGACATTAACACTTGTGTGTTAGGGATAAACATCTCTGTATGATGAGGTGGTGTGATGAGACAGCTACCACACTAAAGTTGATTAATTTCCTACAACAGCATGTTAAAAAGTGTGCCAACAATTACATCTTTAAAAATTGATTACAGACCGGCACGTCATACTTTCTATCCAGCTCCGGTTAATGGTGCTAAACGTCCTCGAAAGCAGCACTAACATTACAGTAACTATGAACAGCCTTTTTTTATTCACTCTGAAAATTAATAAGACAAAAATAGCAGTTTTACCAAGAAACCGCAAAAAGCGCAAACGACTCTGTCCTGAACATGTCAGAAAACTCAAACAGTTACTTTCATTTTTAACTTCTGACCGTTACAGAGCGCTGACACTGGAGACTCCTTCCATAGATGTTAAACAGAAATCTTCAACCAGATCAACAATTACACCTTTTTTTTTTTTTAACCCGTTTATTATTAGTGCAGTGACCACCGTACACGTCCCTGTGAACGAGCTGCTACTATAGAAACGATAACGTATCTGAAGGAGCGTATTAATCATGAATAAACGTGCGATTTGCAGCTGCACTGCTGTCGGAGCTGCTGTTACAGAAAATGAATCAACACCTTCTGACCAATCACAAATCAGAATTCTACAGCGCTGTGGTGTAACACGAATGAATGAATGAACGAATGAGTACGTGTGCATGTATACGTACATAAATCTTTAACAGTTGATGGAGACATTTACTCTCCCTCCATCTCTGTCTCATTTCATCTCAATGTGTACTGCACATGATGTATGGCTGTGATGACAAAGAACTACTTGACTCAACTCACCCTATGTCACACTCTGTCTCTCCCTCCATTTCTCTGTCTCTCTCTCTCACCCTCCGTCTCCCTGTCTATCTGCATCTCTCTCTGTACCTTCTTCTGGTTACTCTCTCCATCTGTCTTTCTCTCTCTTGGTCACATCCTCCACCTGTCTGTCTCTACCTCCTCTGCCCCTCTCCATTTCTCCGTCTCTCTGTGACCATCTCTTATTTTATATTCATTTCTGAAAAAAAACCAGACTTGCCCAGAATCAGTTGCTTTTCCGAACTGAACGACTTGTTCGAATTTAAATCCTCGGTGTTTTCCCCTGTTGTGGTTTTGGGTCTCTGCAGATCTCCAGAGCTTTACCCCAACGCGGAGTTGCGGTGGGCAGAGGAGTCGTTTATTTGGAGAGGCCCGTGGGGGTCCACGGCTCAACGGGGGTTTCCCTTAGCAACTCTGAGGCGCTCTGAAAGGAGGAACTGAGCGGAGAGAGAGCGTCTGGGCGTGATGGTGGAAAACGGTGACATTTTAAAGCTCAAAGGGTAACACGACCACTGTTCCCCCACCAGTGGTCATTATTTCCACTGCTCAGTCTCAGAAATAGAGCAGACCACTGATTGGTCAAAAGCAAAATCGCAGAATCTTTCTGATCATGTGTTTCTTTCTTAAACGCCTTCTTTACCAGACCAGTACAGGACCGTGACCTTCAGGGGCGTAGTGACCGCACCAAAATTTCTCCCTTAGATAATCAACACAATTTTACCATAATATTTAATGTTTCAGATTCATTTTAATGCGTTTACCCACAGTGACGTTGTCTTCTCCATGATATTCAGCCTTATTTTATATTCCCTTCCCGTGACACAAGTAAAATACAAAACATGCAGGCTAGGGCAGGCTCGCTACAGAGTACAACAACGTCGTGTAACAGTGTAACAGATGCACAATAGAACAACCTTCAAGAAAACAAGCAGCTCCTTGCATTTCTGTTGGATTTCAATATTTGTCTGATAAAGATAGCTATTCTCTGGTTTCAGTAAAAGTTCTGGCACCCTTGGATCCCTCTTTTGTGATCCCATCCTGATCAAAACTTGCATCAAATAAGCCATATGCCTCTTTTTGTTCGTTTTATGCAATTTGCAAATTTGGAGCATCATTTTTTTAATTTATACCCTTCGGAGAAACTCCTCCCAAGTGAAAAAGTGCTGTTACATGGTAGAAAACAGACAGTTGACCAAGGTTCAGCTGGATCTGGACTGGGGTTAGTAACCATGTGCGGGTTTGTTCAGTGTAAAAGCACTATAATTGAGAGAGTGAGTAAGTCCTTAAGCAGGTGCTGGCAGAACGAGCACCACAGGCCATGCCCAATGTAGAGATTCCAGCTCCTACGCCAGCACTTTGTTTAATTGAACATGTCTCAGGCGCCAACAGTCGCTGAGGAAAGCGGGAAGCACTCCATGTCAGACAAACCCACATTACGGGACGGTCTGCACTGAGACAAAGTGCTGTTGTAAGGGAATCTAAACTGTAACTTGTCCTTTCTCCTCCGACTGAAGAGGAGGTCAGCTGGAGCAGACACGGTGTTCGCTCTACCGTACAATTCCATTAAATAGCACCCAGACCCACAACCAGCTGACACCTACAGGTTCCCGAGAGCTAAGACCGTCCCAAACCCCAAAGGGTTTTTTTTTTTTCTCCCCCCTTCAAAGTCTGGCACATGGAAAATGAGTTCTGCTGTGTGTCATGACATGTTTGAGGGTTGTGTTGGGTTTCTCCATCTGGTCATGACATTTCAAAGCATCTATCATCCTAATTACTTGTCTGAAAATGGCATAAGCACTCTTCTGAGATTTCTGGGTGGGAAAAGTCTCCCTCGAAGAGTCTCCAACAAAAAAAACAAAGCAAAACAAAACAAAAAAAAACACATCTATCGTGATTCCGTCATAAATGACGCAAAAGAACTCATTTAGAACATGTCCGTCAAAATACAGTCTAGAGCAAAAATAATAATAAAACCCATGGTGTAAATTGAGAGATTTAATTTAGGGGAAAAACCTGTCTACAACAACTTTCAATTCAAGACTGGAAGAAGTCAGAAAGAGAGAGACGTCAAGAAAAACGGGCAGGCGACTGGGATGGGATCTGAGGCACGGCCTCCAACGGAGAAAACTGAAAAGCAAAATTAATTAATAACGTGGGGGGAGAAAAATGAAGTAAAACTGTCACGATTTCAATCACAATGTGACAGTTGAATTGAAGTCCTAAAAAGTATGTGAACATCTGACCATCACACCCATATGAGATTCGTCCCCAAACTTTTTCCACAAAGTTGGAAGCACACGATTGTATAGAGCGTCTCTGTGTGCTGTAGCGTTACAGTTTCCCTTCACTGGAACCAAGAGGCCCAAACCTGTTCCAGCATGACGATGCCCCTGTGCACAAAGCGAGCTCCGTGAAGACATGGTGTGTGAAGGTTGGAGTGGAAGAACTCGAGTGTCCTGCACAGAGCCCTGACCTCAACCCCACTGAACACCTTTGGGATGAACTGGAACACCGACTGCACCCCAGACCTCCTCACTAACATCAGAGCCTGACCTCACTAATGTTCCTGTAGCTGAACGAACACAAATCCCCACAGCCACGCTCCAACATCTAGTGGAAAGCCTTCGCAGAAGAGTGGAGCTTATTATAACAGCAAAAGGGGAATAAATCTGGAACGGGATGTTCAGCAAGCACACATGGGTGTGATGGTCAGGTGTGCACAAACTTTCGGTTATATAGAGTAGGTATGATGCAACAAATCCAGTCACGAATGATTCCTCGGACCAGTCCTATGGTGCACGCTGTCCGACATTTCTTCAGTTCCCCCACTCACTACTTTAGCTCCTACCTGCAATTAGCTCCCAATTACTGTTTGACACAAAAATTGAACAAAAAAAAAAAACTAAGCATGGTTTCATCTCATCCTGTCCGTTATAGGACACCTCATGAAGTGTGTATAGAGACATTACGAAGAAGTTTGGAAGGAAGTAGCAGAGACTGTTGGTGCCTCTAGTGAGTGCACTTCGCTTGCTTTGCTAACTTGCCAAAGCAGCTAGCATGAAGCTGAGCACATAACATTTAAATCAATCTTGAAAACATTTTTAAGCAATTGTATAGTGGGCTATAGGTGGGACATATTGGCTACTACACTACAGAGACAAAACAGAAACATTTGCTAGCATGTATGTAGGAAAGCTAGCTAGTGGGTAGGAAATAGCGAGGAAAAAAAGGTTTTTTTTTTACCATTTTTATTACGTGTGGTGATGAAATAATGCCTGAAACACAATGACATCCTTCATTTCGTCCAAAATGGTGTGCAAACTTTTGTACTCGACTAGAGATATCTAATAAGATATTGATTACAGCGTGCACATTTCTGGGCGGTGGTCTTGGACTCCGGAAGCTTATTATTCCGCGACCACCCAAGGCCGTGGGCTCGTTTTAAAGGTTCACTCAAGGCTATAAAAGCACACTGGAGCCTGCACGAAGCTCAAAGAGGAACCTTCTCTGCCTTTAGGTGGTCCGTCGGAGGCTGTAAGATTCTCCGCAGGCCGCTGGACAGCACGTGGAAACAAACTTTGTGACATTAACGAGGCAAATAACATGCAGCCGGAGAAGCAGCAGAACTCCTTCGGCAAGCGGTGCAGGGTGAAGGCTACACCTCGGACGAGCAGACAGCCAGCCGAGCCGCAAGCACACACACGACGTGGTCAGGTCAAGAGCAGGAAAAGTGTGGCAAGCACGTTAAACAGTGCAGCGAGTGCATCCGCAAATCCGATACCCTTACAATACATGCCAACACGGACAGAGGGGATCAGTTGCTCCTTTATTTCATGTTTGCTTTTTGGTTACAGTGCACATTCCTCACCACAGGAGGCCCAGAGCCGAGGGGGAAAGACCGCATTGTTCAAATACAGTAGCTGCCTTCTTTTTTTTTTTTTCCCCTTTTTTATTACGAAAGCCCAACTCAGACCTCATACTAAACTACAGCCGAAACAGCTTTGTCACAGTTTCTTTATTTGAAAATTTAACAAAGAAAAAAAAAAAAAAACTGAAAGCTGAGGTGAGAGACAAATATGCTGTACTTTAGCTCGGCTTCCCGACACACACACAGTGTTAGGAAGCCCAAACCAAACAGAGAAGCTTTTCGTTTTTTTTGTTACGTCAGGACATTTCTCTGACATTTATACTTAGAAGAAGAAAGAGAAAACGTTCAACAAAGCATTCTGATGAGTGTGGTTTTAAAAAAAAAAAGTCTCCATTTTCCAAAATAATAGAAAAGCAAAAATACTGACAGTGCAATAGTAGTAACAAAATCATCAGTACATCTGAACCAACGTTTACGAGGATTAGCTCCGATCTGATTGATTGGTTTATTTTTTTTTAATATGGTAAACCTTTTAAAATGAGGAACGATTAAAATCCAAAATGCTGATTGAACTCAAGGCCAGAATTTCTTACAGCATTCATAAGAAGCAACGGAATCATGAACAGGTTCTGCGTACTTTGGTTCTCGTTTTGGGAAACGCTCGTCTTTCCGTAATTTGTTGAAATAACCAAAATGATTGAAAATCCATAAAAAAAAATTTTTTTTAAAAATAAAGAGGAGGAGGAGGAAAACAGATGAGAGAAGCTAAATCGGCGGAGTGTTTGCACACCGTGTTCACGCCGTCTCTGGAAATTCGGATATTTAAAGTCATTCTGATGAGAACGCTGTAGAAAATCATTGGTGTATAAATTCTCAGGACCTCTATAAAGCAGCGCTGCTCTGGGAAACTTCAGCTTTATTTAACAGTTACGTGTTTGTGTGTGTGTGTGTGTGTGTGTGTGTGTGTGTGTGTGTGCGCGTGTCACTACTGGATAAAACAACGGCTTTAGTGGTGCTCGAGAAAGATGTTCAAGCGTACATGCTGGAGAAAACTCTCAGGAACCTGAAACAGATGCGAGATGCTGCATGAGGTCAGGGATGGACAAATCATTCAAACCGAACAAGAAAGGAGGAAGGAAAGGAAGAAAAACAAAACACACACACTACTCCTTACTAACTTTCGCACAAAAGTTTTCATCTGATGCATAGCTATGATTAAACCCAACACGTGCCATGTTAATCTATCCTAATCCCACCACCCGCTGCACTACACACACCGGCCACCGAGCGTTCTGGTCGAGTAAAACCTTTTTTTTTCCTTTAACAGGTGGATTAATTAACGTACACAGAAGACGGGCGATCTTTTCAGACTCGGGAACACGCAGGCGTATGGAAACACCGCAACGAACAATACAGCCTTAACAATCCATGATGTCGACTCGGAATAATCATCGATGTGGATGATGTTTGACTAGTTGTTTATTTATCCGATAGTATCGCAACATCAGCTTGCACTCTAATTCATAACGAAGTGATTATCTGAGGCAAGTCACATGAATTATACACTACTAAATTATTTTATTTTATTTTATTTTAAAGAAAACTCTGATGAAACCTCGCTACATCCACTCTTCTTGGCGTTAATTCGCTAGCAGGACTCGCTCTGCTCTCTTACTCTGTATTAATCCGCATAACTAGCTCACTAGATGTTACGCTAAATACTAACTGTGTCAATTAGAATTCCACGCAACCGAAAGCAAAGAAGAATTCATGATTCGTCCACCCCTGATTTATACTTCTGTTAAAATGGATAGCAACATATTCTCGAAGAGCTTTACGGTTACTTCCACGACAGACGGTGAGTAGATTCTCCAGAATCTCAGCTTAAAGTGATTAGAGGTTGATAGCATTAAAGATTTTTTTTTTTGTTTTTGGGATGAGAAACACTTGGAGCAGTTTGTGCATCAGCTAGCAGAAGAGTTGAGACATTTATACACACTTATAAACTTATAAAATCATCTCAAAACCCAAAACATTTGAAGATAAGAAACAAACAAAAAAAAAAGAAAAAAAAAGACCCTTGGCCCTTAAACGGCATGTTAGATTTCCTCTCTGCCCTTGTGTGCTGCGCCTGTTTCAGTGGTATTGTTTAAAAAAAAAAAGAAAAAGAAAAAAAGAAAAACCTTCAAAAGATGTAACAAATATAATCCATCGTAGAACTTGTACAACTTTATTTGTTATTGTGCTTTATGTCGGGTCAAATTTCTTTTCCAATTCAAATCAATTCAGATGAAAATAAACACAAAAAAAAAAAAAAAAGTTCAGGGTAAGAGGTAATGGGAAAAAAAAAATTAACAAAAAATCAATACAATCAGTGTATAAGCTTGATGAATGATCAATGAAACAAAAGCGAACATGATTGTGTGTGTGTGTATGTGTGTGTGCGCACACGTTAGGGGTTTATTAGCTCGTATAACCATGCAGGATTCCCAGCTGTTTACTGAAAAAATTAAACGACTCGGATATCAAAAATCGTCGGCAAAAACATTCAGTACCAAGAGGCCGAGGCTGCCAAACGCAGGGATAAGGAGTAACGGCAGCTTCCCCCTCTAAATAACGGCCCAGGATTGGCTGAGCCTGAGTGAGACACGCCCCCTGGACACACCCCTCAAATGATGTACAATTAAAAATCAAACAGGACAGAAACATGGGTTGATGGTGAAACGCGACACCGCTCATCACTGCTTCGTCTCCGGCGTACACACTTTCCCCAGGCGTCCGAACTCTCAGTGAAAAATGTGCATATATTTGGCTGCGCGTTTGTATATTTCACTTTTATTGATCAAATTTCAAAGGGTTTACGTGCACATAAGCTTTTCTCCTTGTAAATCATCGTTTTTATGTCCTAAAGCGCATTAAAATTGTTAAATCAGTCTAATTCTACACCCAGAAACCACACCCAGGGTTCTCGCAAAACCAAAAAAGCATTTAAATTTTTTTTTTCCATGTCTCCCACTGCAGCTCCGCAGCTCCCTCGCTCCCGGTCAGACGTCTCCTGTTAATCCGATGGCTCCAGTGTTTGTTTTTTTCCCCTCAGCTAGGCCTGAGTGTAGAGATCATGAAGAATCGACGAGAGAAGGGAGGAGGAGAAGAAAAAGAGGAGGCGGCAGCGGTAGAGCAGTGTGTCTTGCATCGTCGGGATTCGGAAGGAAACTCGTGTTCTGCGCGATCGACGCAGTTTTTTGTGTGTGTGTGTGTGTGTGTGTCAAAGTTTGCTGGTGCAGGGCATCAAAAAAAGTTGACTATTCGGCAGAACGTCTGTTGAATCCCTCCGATAAAAGGCAAAACACTTAAATTGTTCTCTCTCACTATGCCATTAAAAAAGTAGATTAAGCAAAGAAAAACAAAAAAACAGAGCGCAGTCCCTCGGTTTCGGTCTTGAACGAGGCCGTGGGGGGGATTAACGCGCCTCCGTCCGTCGTGTCCACCTCCACCTCGGAGCCTCCTCCACGCCACAAAGTCCGTCTCTAAACGTCTCCACACGTGCAGGAGGGAGCGCCATCTCATTCATGTCTTTAGATACCAGATTTGAAATTTTTCCCTCTTCCTCCGAAATGATGACAAAAACGTGGAAAAGCCGGCTGTGTGTGAAAGCGAGGGATGACGAGGAGAGGAGGAAACTTACATGAGAAGAAGTTGGGCAGTGTTCCTGGTGAGGCGTGTGAGTGAGTGTGTGTTGTGTTAGAAAGTGTGTGTGTGTATGAGAGCGCGAGTGTGTGTGTGTGTGTGTGTGTGTGTGTGTGTGTGAGTGTGTGTGAGTGTGTGAGAGAGAGCGCGAGTGTGTGTGTGCATGGTTTCTACAGCAGGTCGACACGGCGGTAGTAAAGCAGGTAGGCGGTGCGCTCTGCAGTCTGCTTCACCACGTGGTACTGGTTGATCACCTTCACCGCCTGGTCGTCGATGCGCAGCCAGCCGTTCAGCCCGATGTGGAAGACGTCCGTAGTGTAATGGCCGCCCGTGGCGCTGTTCCCATGGTGATAGACGACTGTGGGGAAGGTCACATAAAAACAGTGTTATGAACAACACGACGTACAGCACAGACTGGGGTTACGCATCTGCCACCATTCTCTGTGTGTGTGTGTGTGTGTGTGTGTGTGTGTGTGTGTGTGTTTGAGTGTATGTATGTGTGTGTTCTCAAGTGAACCCATTCAGAAGCTACACCTGATGGGTTTATTTCAGACTTCTGGGTAATCAGTAACCAATCAGACGGCTGAAAATCCATGAGCGCATATATATATATATATAGGCTGATGCAAAAAAGGTTTTTTTTTTAAAAAAAAAAAAAAAGAAAAAAGAAACTCTATAAATGAAGAAATAGTGGAAGGAACAAATAAAGAACATGCAAGAAAGTCCCTAGAAATCAAGAAAAAAAAAAAAGAAAATGAAAATGAAAAAGACTAAAAATGAAAAAAGAAAAAA
>CM040985.1:1974985-1985417 GCA_022985145.1 Pangasius djambal | reverse complement strand
GACTGAACTGATCTACAGCCGAGTCTCAAATCACACACTTCTGTACGAAGGAGAAGAATCGACTCCTCTCTGATTCAGACTCGACACTCAGAGTGAAAGAGCCTCGAGTGATTCATCAGGGTTTTATTCGTCTTCTAAATCACTGCATTTCTCACACTGAAACTCGGTTTTAAAACACCCTGCGGATTTCAGCTCTATCAGTTTCAGATGAAGAGCACTGACGCACGCGCGCGCGCACACACACACACACACACACACACACACACGAACTAGGAAATTCTAAAAAAAAAAACCCATCAGAACGGATATGACCAGGCCAGATTGGAGTAAAAACACAGCGTACTGTTGAACTCTTTCCTGGCACAACATGCGACACGAACCCGGGACAAAGACACGAGCAGGAAATTTGGAGTGTGACGCGTCAAGCATCGTTTACGAGAAGCAAACATGAATTTAAAGAAATGATCAGCGTTCCTGCTGCTGACTGAGAACGCCGTCACTACTGAGAACACCAGCTAACAATAAAAAATAATAATAAAAAATAAAAAATAAAAAAGTACAGAGACGTCTGCAGGAGAGTTGAGGATCTCACCGACGAGCAGAAAGTAGGGTCAGGGAGACGGGCTTCGGGGAAATGTGTGGCGTTGGCAGAGCAACCACCGCTAAGGGTTACGGAACAAGCGAGCTTCTGACAAGCGCAGAGAAGTTTTTTCCTTCCGAAAGGAAAATAAACGAGTGGAGGTAATTCACTCCTGGCCTGCGGAAAGATTAATAGAGGCCCCCGAGAGAAGCGGCTGTGTGTGTTTAAAGAGATCAGCGAGCCGTGCAGGAAACACAATGAGCCACTGGAACGAAAGAGCGAGAAACGAGAGACGGATGGTAAGAACAGTAGCACAGTTTACACACGGACTAATAATCCATTAATAATCCGACAGATGGTTTAATCTGAATCAAAAAAACCTTCTCTCACACACACACAGATTTTTTTTATTCCCCAACCTCAGTGATGTTTAAATGATTGAACCTTCTTGGATCGAATTTGTTAACGCAGCCCAAAACTCACATTTCTGTCTCAGGTCTCCAGTATAAAGGTATAAAGCCCGATTCATGGGCGGGGCTTCGTATGAGCTTCGAACCAATCGCGTTCAAAAGAAGAGAAGAGTGCGCTAACTGAAAGCGTTTAGCTGCAGAACCTGCTGTGTATCGAGCTAGATAATTAACCTGGGTCACGTTAGCGATGAACGAATTTGCAGCTGAAAAAAAAAAAAAAAAGAAAAAGAAAAAGTTGATGGTTTGAACAATTCATGTCATTATTTCACTACAAATTTTTAAAAACAAAAACCTCCCTTTCGGACCCCTAGCTCTCTGTAGCTGGTCTCTGGTCTGATGAGCTGCTTTCAGCTAAATGATTTACAGAAATATATATGATTCTATAAACTGAAACAGAAACAGGCTCATGTTTCACTACAGACGGTTTTATTTCACGTAAACTGATCATCTCTGCTACGCTCGGTTCAGTCCGGTGAAATATCAACTGGAACAGACCACAAAAGAAAGGGGGGGGGGACCCATGTGAGAATTTTCTATATTACCCGACAGATGACTGTGCGACTTTATTAAGACATGAAGCGTTCCCCACCACAAGAGGCAGCTCTCATCAACGTGCGTGTGACAGAACTTTTCCATATTCATCTCGTTACCCTGAAACCAGCGCTGACTCAAAAATACGGCCTTCACTGATGACTCTTAACTTTTGGTCTGCTCCAAAAAAGGACAAGCTCTACTTTATCCTCCTCTGTGATTCACGCATTTTGACGCAGTATGCGGTAGCGAGGTGGATATACGTACCTGCAAAGAGCCTGTAGGTTCTTTGGCCTTTCAAAGTTTTGCTCCGCACGCCCGGTGAGAGGAGATCTGCACAGAGAAGAGGAATCGTATTGCATAAAACATGCTAGCTGTAAACATCGGCTGGTTCAGACTAGCCGTTACAGAGCAAAAAAAAAAAAACAGCTTTAGTCAAATTGACTCCAGACTGACTTTTAACTAAAGCTTAAAGTGCGTCCAAGGGATGGAAGTGTTTTCGCTTTACTAACTAGAATAAGATGTATTTTTAATCCAGCTGTGAGCAATGTTTGGTCGCGTTTGCCCACAGCATGCCTCACGCTACTCTTATTGCTGTTGATCATCTTCAGTGCTATATTTTACAGAAGAATTAAAGTCAGCCAAAAGGAACCAGGACTGTACCAAACCAGATCCAGACCCTCATCCCACCAGTCGTTATCCCAACCGCTAAGAACGATAGGGTTTGGAGTGTGCTGAGGAGTGACGGGATTACAGGGTGGCTATAAAGGTTTAGGATCTGTATGATGAGTCATCGTGGCGTTTATGGACGTGTTATAAACTCATGATGTGTGAATCTGCAAGCGGTTGAAAGATGAGGCATAGAAGGATTTACACCAATAAAGGCACGAGTTATTACCTAATCGACTAATACAATACTCCTCAAAAACGTCTGATTTTTCTTTCTTAAATGGTCCTATTCCATATTTTATGTTCTCTCGGGGTGAACTACTGAGCGACACACAGCAGGTTTGCTGACCTACGTACAAACCTGGGGGTGCCAATACTTTCATCTGAGGGGACGTTTGCAGCCAAAAACGGGAAACTTTTTAATGCGTTTCGCCTGCTCGTTTACACGACAACGACGTTTTGGGGACTGAAAACGCATATTTTTGAAAACGGGTTTCGGAGTGCAAGTTTTTGAAAACGCCGCCGTTATCGTCTCCATGTAAACACCCAATACGGGATTCTTTGAAAACGATGACGTCATGCGCGTGCGTAGTACGTGTTAGGTACGTAGACATGCGCAGTACGTGTCTATTGTAAAGGCGAGCGCGAACAAACGTACACAACAACGGCGGAGTACATGGTGGTGGTGTTGCTGCTCAAGAGTTTGCTAACGCTTCTTCAGCAAAGTGTGGATTTACTTCACCAACATTACAACCAACAGCGGAGACGCATCATATACACACGACAAATTCTAAATACACATCAGCGCCAACTACTGGCCTGGCGTACGTAATACAGCGTTTTTGGCCGTTATCGCGGGTGTGTGTAAACGCGAATCGTTTTGAAAACGTTGTGTATACGTGAAACTTTTTGAAAACTCAAGAGAAAAGCTTGACTACATCGTTGTCGTGTAAACGTAGCCTGAGTTTTGGATGGATGTCCATCTTGTGTGACTGACATTTGCATCCTACATTGTTGCATCCTGCGTAGTGATCATTTTCGTTAGTTACGAAGTCATTCAGGATTCAGTTTCACTCTACTTTAGACAGGCTTGCTTGGATGGACAGGCTTAGGTGGATGCATGGGCCTTTTTGGTTGGAAGAATGAGTTTGGATGGGTGGATGGGCTTGCATGGATGGAAGGATGGATGAGTTTACTTGTTTGAAACCATGGATTTGTTTGGATGGATGGATGAATAAATGGGCTTGCTTGGGATGGACGGATAGACAAACTGGCTTGGATGGATGGATGGATGGATGGATGGGCGAGCTTGGTTGGCTAGACAGATGGGCTTGGGTGGGTGGATGGATGGATGGATGTGTATATATGCGCCTGAAGCAAAGTGTTTTTTTGTTTTGTTTTTTTTTAAACATTTTTTACATCACAGATTGTACAAGAAATGTACAATTAAGATAAATATCAAATAAATAAACCGAAGTAAAAATTATTATAGCTGTGAAACATTAACGATTATGAGAAAATAATATTACATGGTATATTTAATTGCTATAATCATTGGCGGTATAATATAAATATATAACAATACTGAATGTTAATGTAGATAATTTATCACTGTTGTAATGAAGCCCTTCTTGGAAAATGAGAGCTAGACTTGTTTCTAAATCTAGACTAAAGCCGGTGTAGTAATAACCACTACGTTAAATTTCATTCAGTCTAACAGGCGTACCTTTGCTAATCTCCAGGTCCACAGGGTAATCGATGTTCTTGACCAGCTTCTGACAGCCGCCGGTCTTCTCAAAGACAAACCTCTTGAGGTGGAGCACGAGCACAGGAGGAAGCTCCTCCAGAGTCACTCTGCGGCTGATCTCGATCTGAGGCCAGAACAGAATAAAAAGAAGGAAGAACAGAACGGGTGTGATGAGATAATGGAATGAGTCACATTCCACATCCAGTCCTCGACCAGCCCTTTACTCCTTCCTTACTTTAAAACAAAAAAAAAGAAAAAGAAAAAGGTACACACGGTGCTGATAAACAGGACTGAACAAACAGTCATCAACGCTCCGCTTGCTTTTAGTAACAAACTCCCCAAGGTGCAAAGCGATCTTGCTGACAACAAACCCACAACTGTGTCCCGAGAAGATGGCAAGAACACAAACAGCGCTGACTGAAGAGAAGTACACATGTGCAACAGATGTTCCTCTTCATCAGCATTCGAGACATTTAACAGACAGTGTTTAATGAGTTTGCACAGCATCTTTCTTTGTTTGGAGTCTAAAGTGCTTCAACAGGAACCAACCAAGAGTCCATAAAATTACAAACGAGGCCGTGCAGACCACATGTATACAACAGTGGTGTGTTCTGGAGGCCAGGGGATAGGTGATCCATCACACACTGACCACAGCGGCCAAACTAAACACGCTGTGTTTGTGTGTAACGTTTACTCCGAATCTGGCCTGAAAGTGCAAATGTTGGAGTGTGTAATGGATCTCATAATGGATTTTTTTTTTTTTTTTAAATAACAACAACGTCACCAATGCCAGGACTGCACAATAACGATCGTGTTTTGTTCACCTCACATGAAAATCATGACAACTTAATTATTTACCATTTTACATCGCAGGTCAATAAAAACCGATATCTGACATTAGCTACCTGCTGCTTATCGTACTACTGTCTCAGCCCGTTAAGTAAGGAATAAAACACTCTGTGTTGTGCTGGTACAGGAAAATAATCAACAACAGGGTGGTGTGATGAAGCGGAGTTGCTATCATCACCCCGAAGTTGATTATCTTCCAATAACAGCATTTTTTCCCTAATAGTTCAACAGCTAATGATCATAATCTAGCATTTTATCTGTTTACATTTAATGATGTGAAAGGTCACTGAGACAAGTTCGTTCCTGTTATCGCTTCCGCTATAGCAGCTATAGCCGTTCCCTTCACGAGCCTCTCTCTCTCTCTTTTTTTTTTCCTCGCAAAAATGCTAAACGTAAACTCCTCCTCTGTCCCTTTTATCAATAATTACACACATTTTTAACCTCTTTACTAAGAGAGAGTCTGCCGTACACGTCCCTGGGAATGAGCTGCTACTATAGAAACTATAATGCAAATTAATCGACACCTTTCGACCAATCAGATTTGAGAACTCGACACACCTCCTGCTTGGTTTTAGTGGTGTAGCCCTGGACAGACTCGCGAGCCACCATGGTCTCCAGCGCCTCCTGCACCGTGCGGATCTTCTCCGACTGGATGTCCAGCTGCAGAGTGAAGAACGGCTGGAGCGTAGCCGACTCTTTCGAGCTCTGCTGGTACACCACCGATCTGTGTGCACACACACACACACACACACACACACACACACACACATACAAATCATGCAGACAAACACACTGTGGACGACAGCTGCTCCGTGTTTGTGAGGGCAACGTATTATCGTTATTCATGAGCCATCTCTGGTTTGCTTCAAGAGCACTCTGCTATGACAGGAGGAAAAAGCAGCCTTTTTTTTTTGTTCTTTAGATTTAAAAACCTTTTTCACAGAAAAGCACAGCAATGCTTATTTATACAACTCAGTGTTCAGTCAACGTCCAGGATGCTCATTCCAGATTCAGGATGCTTTCACGCTTGGCATGAGAGCCTTAAACATAGATCTAACATTAAAAAAAAAAAAAAAAAAAAAAAAAAAAAAAAAAAAAAAAAAAAAAAAAAAAAAAAAAAAAAAAAAAAAAAAAAAAAAAAAAAAAAGTGGGTTATTTCATGCAGGGCCTTGAGTAAAGACTATAAAACTCTTAAAATACAAAATGTGCACAAATCTCCTGTTTTTCTGCAAATGCTCAATAACAGCTTTCTGAAGAAGTCAGACCAAGTGAAATAAAAAAAATAAATAAAAATTTTTAAAAATGAACTGATGAAATTGCTTCAGAAAGACTATTTTTCCAGGAATATGAAAATTAGGCAAAAACATTACATTAGTTAAGACTTTCCAAGTCTTTAAAGGCAATCCCCTTTTATAATGAATTCAGTTCGTAACCCGGTCACCCAAACATCACCTCCTTGGGCAATCTGTCTCCAAATTTAGTCATGAACGATGCCAAGCTGTAACCTCACACACGATGTGAGACGAGGTTCATGTAAGTCTTTTGGCTCGGATGGGTTTTGCTTTTCATAAGCACAGCTGGAGAAGCAGCCAGGCCGTGCAGAAAGACTCAGATCTACTACTACACACACACACACACACACACACACACACACACACACACACACGTGTCCTATTATACACTGAGCAGAAACAACACGAAGAGGAGCCCGGCTTTAACCCATGCCAAGCACGCCGGAGGGAAAAACACGCTCATGGAAAAGAGCAGAAGGTCGATTAGTGTACACAGGACACACCATCATCTCATTCATTTTAGTTCACATCTTTAATCTATGCACAGGAACAGGACTTCATGCTAGGAATGAGAAAAAAAATTGGATTCTTAGATGCATCGCAATACACAAAACTTCGGCTTTTCCACAGTTTAGCCAAGATTTCAACAACTACTTTATTCAGACTGAAAATACTAGAGGTGCTAACACTGCTAACGAAATTTCCAGCCAGTAGAGAAAAAAATAAAAAACAACAACAGAATGGATGAGTGGTGGAACAACACAGCAGAAATGATAAACAGGATACAGCAGTTATGGAAGACGAATGAACGAATGGTATCGTTCTATCCAGACCACAGCCCCGCCCACTTGTTTACTACCGGAAATTCTTAGGTCAAAGTTGACCTAAGTAAACTGGGCATGAATTTCGCACGGCACGTCCTTTCCCCTTCAGTGAATCGCCTGTTCTGCTGTGTGACGTGTGGCATCACGGCGGACCTTGCACTTTGACCCCAACTTCCTAACAAGTTTGGATATGTGAAGATTTTCTGTGCTGTACTTGTGACAAAGGCTAGCTTTTGACAAATGTGTTACTGGAGAAAGTTAACACGAGGGCTGTTAGACGTGACAAAAAAGTATCATGTTAACTATCAATTCTTGATATGCATCACAAAATTTTTCCTAACAAACTGCAAACTTCACTTTTTTTTTTCTATTTTAACATTCTGCTGCTTCCAGTAAGAGTCTGTAACTGTTCTAAGAAACCCTGACGATACCCGCGGTATCTCAGAAAACCGTTCTGTGATGCAAGTTATCACAATATTGATATATCATCATCTCTGGTCAATGGTACTAAACAGATAGAGGAGTGCAAGTTCCTCTAAAGAGTTACGGTTCTTCTCATGAAAATAATTTAGCGTTGTGCGAAATCCAAAATGGCTTCCTATTCACCAGAGGGCGCTCACTACGTAGGGTACAACATAGTGGTGCTGCACTACTTACTCAGCCACAGAAAAAGCAAGCATCCTGTAAGGCTCGGCTGAAAACTTACCTTTTACCATACATCAATTTGTTCATTTCTCTAAAATTGATACATAAAAAGAAATGTTAAAATAAAGTCCTTTGTTTCAAAATCTAGTGTGTTTTCAAAGGAATCTTGGAATCTTAAACATTCAAATGTGGTTTTTTTCCAGCAAATATACTGAGCTATTACGCAACTTAAACAGTGACCGAAGCTCATTTGTGATGATTTCCTACCTGATGTGCCCTCCGAATATGTCGGTGATGGGGGTGCGAATGAAATCTGCCTGCCGGGTGATGGAGGTTTTGTTCCTGGGTCCCACCTGCTCCCACTCGTTCTCGCTGCCCTCCTCTTCCTCGTCCTCCCCCCTGTTTGTGGGTTCCTCAGTGCCCACGTGGGAACCCGGCCCGTTCGGTGTGGACGCTTCTGCACATAGACAAACTAATGAACTCGCAGATAACAGAGCGGTTTAACCATGAAGAAAAATCTGGTGTGTGACGTTTCTAACGTAGCTAACAAGGACAGAAATCTTACAGTCTCCATGTGGCTGTATAAATGGAGGTTACAACCTTTCTGTATCTGTTAGCTACATTAGACTCGTAGCTGTGGCAAAAAACCTGAAGTAAACACCAAAAGTGTCAAAACATGGTTCGTACGGTGGACAACATTTGGGCTAAAGGTTCAACTTTGAGGACACAATTTTCCTTTCTTCCACAATTCTAAATCCATGAGCTTTAAGCCAAAGTCTGTCTTGGGAATAGTTACACAGTCCATATCCTTTTATAATTTTTATAAGTATGATTTTCTTTGGCAAAAACTATCCATTTTGCATCCAAGAACTTTAGGCCAAAGGGTGTCTTGTGTCTTGGAAACAGTCACATATTCCTTGTCCAATTTGTAATACAAAAATAATTTTTTTTCTTTTTTTACTTGTAGCTTTATTTTATATCAATAAATTTATATCAATCTAAAGTCCTAAAGCTTTAGTCTTGGAAAGAGTTGCACTTTCCATGTCCACAAATATACAAGCAGACAGACAGATGATGGTTTTTTTTTTTTTATTTGCCCACTAAACTAACATCCTAGAGCTAAAAGCCCAAAGTGTATCTTTGTGTCTTGGAAACAGTGTCACATTCCTTGCCCAGATAAATAAATAAATACTTAAATATCATCTTTATCATCTCACCAAACTATACATTTTTGGTCCAAGAGCTTTGAGCCAGAATTTGTTCATTTTATTCTTTCATTCATTCATTTATTCAAAAACAAATAAGTAAGTGTTTGAATCATATTCCAGCCTCTTTAAACATCTCAGACGTCCAGTTTTCATGCAAATCTTTTAATCAAAGATAGAAAGAAAAAGAAATAATGCTGAATACAGAGGCAAGAGAATAAAGCTTTGTCTAAACACACCTGTTTCAGAATCATAGTGTCCTGAGAACGGGTTAGAAAAGATTTATTTTTCATTTTGGTTCCGAACAGATTTATACGTATATTTATACGGTCCTGCTCCAGCGCTCCACGCCACCCTGTTTAACAGCCATCTAGTGGCAGGACCTCCTTTAGCCAGATGTACAGGAAGTGATCAATTCTGGACAGGAAATCAGGGCTAAACTTTGTAAACTAACATTTTCAGTCGGGAACGATTTAGAGCGATTGTCTGTGTTTTCGTTTTACATTAAATGAAAAGTTCTGTTCGTTTTTCGTTCCCCATAATGCTTCTAATCCCGGTCCTCGAGTCTATATTACTTTACCAAAATAAGAATATATTAGTAATAGTATAGTAAGAGAAGTTACAAAATAACAGAACTGTACAAATAAACAAAGTGAAGGGACTGTACTGTGCTGTGAATTGAAAAATGGAAACGTGAACACACTCTCTTCCGCTGGAGAAACGAGCTTCTTGAGTGCCAGCATCTCCTCGTGCAGTCCGTTCAGCGTGAAGCCCAGATACTCCTCAGCGTCCTCCTGACGACCCTGATGGAAAGAGAGACGCAGTGAACCTGCAGCTAACCGCATCGCCGACTCAACAACTCTTTACATCGTTACGTCAGGTACTCGAGCAAACGTGGTTCAGTAACAGAACGCTACGACTCTGATGCGAACTCTCTCACTCAGCAAGCTGTATTTGTTCGAGGTATAACCACAAACCAAGCGCACGTCACTGAAGAAATCCCTTACCTTCTCCGAGAGGCTGGATTTAATGAGCGTGAGGAGTTTGTAGATATAAGTAGGCTCAAAGGGAACACCTGGTCTGATATCTTTTACTATCTTCTCTCCTGCAGCTGCACAGAACACACACAAATTATTAAATCTCATGCAAAAAAATAAATAAATAAATAAACTGTGTAGAGCAGAGTGACCTGGGTGTGTGGGTGTGTGTGTGTGTGTGAGAGAGAGTCACTCACCTTGCTGTTTGGCCTTTGAGGGAACGGGCATGTTGCTGAACTCATTCACAAGCCGAACACTGCGGTGATAAAACTTTCACAATTAATGCAAACTCGTATTAAAGGGGAAAGAACAGAAACTTCATCGCTGTGGGACTGAGATCCAAAGGGATACGGGAAGGAAGTCTGAACAGCTTTCACACAATAACGTCTTACGTTCTCAAGCTTAACATTTTAACTCCAGACAGGAAAAGACGATTAACAGAAAAACATAACACAAAACATTTCCAACATATATTACTGATACATTACAGTGCTTTTACTAATCACCAGAGGCGGCACGACGCCTTTACTAATCACCAGAGGCGGCACGACGCTTCTACTAATCACCAGAGGCGGCACGACGC
>CM040985.1:1958576-1974885 GCA_022985145.1 Pangasius djambal | reverse complement strand
CACGACGCCTTCACTAATCACCAGAGGCGGCACGACGCCTTCACTAATCACAGTTCACAGTTAAACTCTTTAACAATCATGTATACATATAATAACAAATCCTAAGAAAAGGAAAAAAAGGTCTTTATATCAAAACATTTCCAGTTTCAAAAATAAATTCCTTTTCCAAACCCAATTCCAATCTTTGTCATTCGTTACAGGATCCGATATTTGATACGTTTTCTCCGATATCCGATTCACCGTTTTCGCTGACATTTATTGCTGCGTCTCTGCTCATCACACATCAAAGGCCGCTCATTAAAAAAATGTGAAATGTTTCCATATGGACGACTTTTTCCCCACTGTTGCTCAAACTGTCTGTACCGACGTAATCGCTTTCTAATCACCATTATGATTCAAATTATCCGTAACGCGTTCGATTCGACTTGAACAAAGAAAAAAAAACGAAAGTACTACTTCTAAAGCACCATTTTAACTAAACATTTCTGCTTAACTGATGTTAGTTATATACGTGCTTAACATTATAGTCGAACACACACTGATCGATTTATTTCATGCTGATGAACTCAAAACACTGTATATTTTCTGTGACAGAACATCAGCACGTCTTTCAAGCGAAAAAATGAAACAACCGGCTGAAATGTCACTAGTGAGAGATGGTGAGAAGGGGCGGGGCTTCCAGGGGGATCAGTTAATACAACTATGCAGCTGTCAGTCATTCCAGATTCAGATCAGGTGCTGTTTGAATTGGGTGGGGGAAGAAAAAAAATGACTCTGTTGGCATATTTTTGTTTTGAGTCCTAACTCCTGGCATCGTACTGCGATGTTAACGTGGGATGTTCCTGCGCAAACTAGGTCAGAGTTGGTAACCATAACAGAGTAACCACAACTCCATAGTAAGGTTTACTCGAGTCCATATCATCCGAACAGTTTTACTGTTCCAGGATAACGGCTTTAACGTTAAAATCGCATCACTTAGTGTTAACAGAATTTTATATGCGCTCTTAGATGTCCATTATACAGGAGTTTGGAGAAACTGAGACGTTCTTCGTTTCTGAAATCTCTCTAATAGACCCTGCAGCTGAACACAAGTCAAAGACAGAACTCACAAATTGTCCATCATGGGCGTGGAGGTGCAGGGTCTTTGCGTTTCACTGAAGATGGGAATCGACTTCATCAGGTGATACATGGGCGGGCACGCGATCAGCGCCTGCAGGGTCTGACGCTTACAGTCAAGGACAGAGTGACAGTGAGAACAACACAGCAGCGGAAGAACCAGCAGAAGAACACGGTGTGTGAACAGACGCGTGTCAGCAGGGGAAAGGATACGGCGTTGATGTAGCACCAGTTCCCCTTGTTGATCAGTCCTCTGGGTTGCAAAGACACAGGCTTGTGTATCAACTTCACATTCTCGATAAGTTCTGACGAAAAATAAAACAAACTGAAGTCAAAAACGATCTTTTCTAACCTTTTTGGAATAACTTTACTGCAACTGTGCAAATAGAACAAGACTTCATTTTAATGCCCTGTTAAAGTCTGTTTAACAAAAAAAACATACAAATAAAATCTATAAACAAGTCTAAATAAAATGTTTAATAAAGAATGTTAATTAATTAAAAAAAAAAAAAAGGATTAATCAAAATTTGAAACAGAATAAAATTTGTAGAAGAAGTGGAAAAGTTATGACATGTTAAGGAAGACAGCTGGAAGAGGTGATGATTTAACATCAAAAAAGTAGATCACGGTATCTTTTTATACATTTCCTCACATTTTTTTAAACAAAATGACCAAGATTTGAGTTTCCTACGATCTGAGTTTTTAAAAAGATGTTTACTTCCTGTTCGGTGTTACTTAAATACATTAAATATAAACATTAAACTCATTTTTAACGGTTGATATTTATTTTTTATGTTTTGCAGAATCACTTAAAAGATTTTATTTCCAGAATCAGTCCTAAAAATTCACTGACTTGTCACCGCGTGCGCGTAATCATTCAACATTCAGCACCTGCGTTAAGCCACAAACTTCAGAAGTGAAACTAAAGCCAGTTTTGCTGTTTACACCTGGAGACCAGCGTTATCAACAATTAGGAAAGTGCTGTCATTATGTTTAATTAGTTTATGGAGTTGTTTTTAAGTCATGGATTGAATAAACAGTCAACACGGATGAATTTCACTTCCTCCGAAAAACAATTACTGATGGTTTATCATTACTAAAGTCTAAACGTTAACTAACAAAGTAGTGCTCACGAAGAGAACCTTAAGGTAAAGTTACAGAACTAAATTAAAAGTCACCCTTTAAGCTAAATCACACAAAATGACACTTCACATGGAGGTTTTTTTTTTCGTTGACAGCTCACTCACAACTCTCAAAACAAATCGAAAGGGAACAAATCATGTTTCAGCCACAGCACAACTTTAACAAATACACGCTAGAGAAAGAAAGTGTAAAAATAAATAAATAAATAAATAAAATAGAGGGGGAAAAACACACATTGAAAAGCCACAGATGAATTTAGAAAACATGTTTATAAAAGACGTAAAAACCGAAAGAACCAGTGAGGAAACTGGCTAAAACTGCTCTAGACTAAAACTAATAAAAACAACCAAATGATTCATAAAACTGTCAAAATCCAAACAAATTGCTACTTCAAGTTTTAAAATCTTTTTTAAAAAAAAGAATACAAAAACAGCATGTCCCACCCCATCTGCCTGCAGCACACGACGGACACGCGTGAGGCTTGAGCAGATAGACGGAGGACGACGTCATGCTGTGCCACGCCTAGGAAGGGAGATCGCCATAGAGACACGGCTCCCATGGTAACGTGGCAAATCTCGGACCCATCAAGGTATGGACGGAAAGGAAAACATTAACCCCGCCCCCAACGGACCCCGGCCACTTTGCGATGCCATCTGAGGCACCTTTTTTTAAAAAAAAATAATAATAATTTGAAAAAAACACTGAAAAGAGGCAAAGTAGCGCTGTTAGGGCTGGGGGCGGAGCTAATTTCAGGGCGGGGGGAAAAAAAATCTAATGCCTGAAATAAATTAATCAGCTAGATCTGTTACATGTAAATATTACAATTTATGTTTTCTAAATTATCTTTAAATTAAAGCAGCATGTAGGCACCAACGTCTTAACACAATCTATTAACGCTCTCTTACCCGACTACTAAAGTTTTCATTACGTGTGTGTGTGTGTTTGAACAACACGTGACTGACGTGACGCACCTCCCTGCCGTAGCTAGCACGCGCTACCCGTTCCGAGTCCCGCCGAGGTGCGAGCAGGTTAACAGCAGAATGATTTCTTAAACAGCGTAATTCAGAATCAGGAACACGCAGGTTTGTGGAAACGCTGACGAAACCGAGCAATAAATAAATAAATAAATAAAACGCAGCAGAAAAAAGCCGTCACGCGACGCTCTTGCTTATTATACGCAATCACCTCACGGGTAATCATACGCAGAAAACAAACACGCTAGCAAGACTCGAATTATAACGTTTACACCACACATCATTGCCAAAACGCTGGCCAGTGACTTGCTGGCTTCTTGTCGATGATTCAAACTCGATACGCTACGTAAAAAAAAAAAAAAAAAAAAACTTTGTTAGAAGACGATCATGATCATAAAAATCAAATAAAATTCCCTTAGTGGGTATGAATGCACTTAACTAGCTAACTAGCCCACAAAATAAGTTCTACTAGCTACCACGTTTTTAGCCTCTGGGCCAAAACACTTCACAGGCGTTATGCTCAGCAACGCATGGCATATATTTGTAACTTGGTCTAAACGTGGCATGTATATTTAATCCTGAAATCCTAGTGGTGTCTATGCGTTTATGCTCCAGCGGTTGTTTCAGAGATGGAAACCTTTACGCTTAGACACACTGCAGAAAATCCTCCCCAGTCTGAATGTAAATTCTCCATCTGGCAACACGGCCAGGGATCTATAAATAATCCTCCTCCCCGCTTATGGGGTCCCGACCGACAGGAGCAGAGGATCTGCTGGAAATACAACACTGTTTCGACCCTAAATTATCCGGAGTATGAAGGACAAGGTTCCTCCATCAAGCCGAAGTCAAAGCGAACACTCCAGGAAAACAGCTTTATCATGTCAGAAAATCGGCAGCATCTCAGTTTACTTCAGAGAAGTTTGGGGCTTTTTTTGTTGTTTTTTTTTTTTTCCCCTGAATGAACTTGCTTTAAGTGATTAAGCAGGCATGTCATAGAGGAGGGGAAGACATGAAAAAACCCACCAAGACAGCAGCGTCAGGGTTGTTTTAAAACCAAAACCTGGCTTTGATCCAAGCTTCATGTTTAGGAACGGAAAAAATATCACTGGTTTAAAGTTTTAAGTGAACATGCTTTTTAGAGCCATTACTGTACTTAGGGGGAAAGAAACAAAACAGAGATCTTAACCCTCGTAAATGCCACAAAAAATACTGCCAACATGTGTTCGATCACAATAAAAAACCCCGGCGCACACAGGGACCGCTTTCGTAGCGCCGAGACGGGGGAAAAAACGGACAAAATATTTACGCGCTGCACTTTTTCATGATGAGCCAACGGAAAAAGAATTAGTGGCTGGTTTGTAAATAGGAGAACATCTATGAAGAACGTTTAGACGTATTTAAAAACAGTTTTCTCCAGAAACTCTTTGTTCTGGGAGAACTTTTCCCGCACCATGAGACTGCTGTGACTAAGCATCAATGACACTTGTACTGTTATTTAAAAAAAAAAAACATCCAGGACCACTACGATCAGATTAGATTACAGCGCCAGAAAATGGCGTTCTCCGACGCTAGAGGAAATATCGGACTGCATCCGAGAAGCGCAGATTTCGAAGCCACTTCAACCTCGTGCGCAGCGTCCAGCGAGCGCAAGTGCGATGAGGCGGTGGCGGGTCATCGGGCTGCTGCGTGGGCGTGCGGTGCCAATCTCTGCGTGATCATCTCACCTGCTGTTTATTTCAAAACCACTAAAGCAGCAATCATCTTTCATTTATACCAGATTGTATGTGATAAAACAGAACATCGTGTATGCCACTTTCAATATCCTAATAAAACAAATGAGCTTTGAAAAACATGACTAGGCTCTTGATGCCTTGCAATGAGAGCAGAATGAGTTTCTACCGCCACCTTGTGGACAACACGGCACAGTGCACTAGGATTTCTTACATCACCTTGATTACAATTCAACATGTTTCACATTACAAGCTTGTTGGGGTCCGTTATCAGTTTATAACCCCTGCTCTGTCCATTAAGCACAGCAGCTCCATGAGATTAGCTTAACTTCTCCAAACTCATGATGCACGTTTGCTTTTATTATAGCATTAAAAATAATCGCAACCAAGCTGACTCATCAGTTTCATTGTTTGTATTTCGTATATAATATCTATATTCATTTATCCATCTTCAGCAAGGGCTTCATCCTGGTCGGGGCGCAGTGGAGCCGGAGTCTATCCCAGGAACAGGTGGAATACAGCCTGAATGGGACACAAGTTCATCACCTACGGACGGTTTTTGGGAAGTCGGAAGTCATGGAGAGATCAGGATGGAACCCGCTGTACGACCATGCTAACTTGTTATATGTAAATTATATAAATAATATAAATAAACTTGTTAAATATAAATTGTGCACCTGCTTGATTGTGTAAACTGTCATCAATACATTGTTATAGCCACCCTTACTGTTGTTTAATGGGATTAAACAGATACCTGCAGGAACCTGTTCAGTTAAAAACAGTCACTGCAGCTGTAAAGCCTTCAAGTCATTACCTTTTTTTTTTTATATAAATACCTTTTAGCAACATTTTGTTTCTATATTTTTTTATAAAGGTCAGTTTTATTTATATATATATATATATATATATACACACACACACACACAAAATTCTGGATGATAATTAGGGTTGCGTCTGTGAAAACCACGAAAACAATAACAGACTGTACTTTTTCCCCCCCTCACCCTGCTCCACTATAGTACCAGTACAGTACCTGCCAGTTTTGGTGCCATGGGGTCTTCCGAGACGGGAACGGGCCCCTCCCGGACATCACATGGTTTCTCGGGCTGCTCGGCGGCAGCGGTGGGAGCCGCGGGCGCCGCAACAGCTGCGGCCTTCACCTCGACGTACGCCTGAGGGCCGCCAGGCAAAGGCTTGGAGCTGTGGAAGAGACTAGCCCAGGATTTGGGGGTGTTGGGGACAGGCGCTGTGGCAGGAGAGGGCGGAGAAAGCAAAGGCGCCTGAACCCCGGAGTCTGTGGGGGACGGGACCAGAGCAGCGCCTGCCTGAGTATCGGCCATGTCGAGTCTGGTGGCAGGCGACTGCTCCGACGTCCCGTTAGCCTGGCGCTCGTCCTCGTCAGTAGTAGCAGAATCAGCGGTGAGCACAGCAGCAGAAGGGGGAGGAGAAGGTGAGGAGTTCGGGCAGGGGATATTCCCATCACTGCCCTGCAGTTCGGGGCTCTCTAGAGCGGGGGGTCCTGAATGCTGCTCTGCAGTCCTGGCCCCTTCAGCATGGCCGCCGCTCTGGGAGGAGGAGGAAGAAGAAGAAGAAGAAGAGGAGGAGGAGGACGAGGAAGCCGCGGCATTGCCGTCCAACAAAGAGGCGGCTCCGCTTGTCAAGTCCACAGAGGATTCATCAGGGCTGTCACAAGTCCTCTGACTGGTGGGAGGGCCAGACTGACCTGTGGATGATGTGGAAGAAAGTGTGGAAGGGGTCAGATCAGTGCCAGTGTCCTCTGATCCCAGGGCTGGAGTGCCGAGGCCATGTCCGTTCACCAGCCCCGTGCCGGCCACGCCGTCCACCGCCGCACCGCCGCTCTCGCTGCCCTCCAGGTAGTTGTAGTATCCCGGAGGTCGCTTTTTCTTTTTCTTGCGCTCTCGCTGGCCCAGGCCGCTGGAGATGCCGTCCACGTCGGAGCAGGCCTGCTGGCCGTCCAGGGCCGAGGGCTCAGAGTCGGCGCAGTCCACAGAGTTGAAATCGGCCCCGTGCGAGACGCTGGAAACTGGGCTGGCCGTCGGAAGAGGTTTCTGAGCCGGCTGGCAGCCCAGGATGAACTCAGGAGCCTGAGGGTTCAGAGTGCTGGACACTTTGTACAAGGAGTCTTTCACCACCACAGGCTCCGAGCTCATCACCTCATCCACGCCAAACTCGATGTGCTGGTAGTCCTCTCCTGCAGACGACACGCTCGCGTTAGCACACGCAAACACGGCCCCAAAAGGCTGCTTTAATTTCAGAGATAAACTAACTCCTGATAAATACTGTAGCAAAACAGCTGGATAATTTTTAGCCTCTTAGCCTTGCTAACCATGTACACAGGGTATCCACATTCAATTTAATATCTAAGACCTCTAATGCCACGTCGAGAAATTAAAAGAGAAAAGCGTCTCATCTCGCATTAAAGATAACAAACTTCATTCAAACGCTTTGCGGTTTCTCAGTAACACAAGCTGCAGGTTTTTTTTTTGTCTTATTAACATCCAGAGAGAGAAAAAGAGGCTGCTATAATGTAAGAGAACAGGAACGAACGTGTTTCATGTTACATTAAATGTAATTATAAATGGATCAATAGTTCAATGTGTCTTTTTTTTAAAAATACTTTTAAATTGTTATTGGCAAATAGCTGTGGTATAAGAGGAATAAAACACTTCGGGATGCGCTGTTATTGGACATGTTTGAAAATTTCCTGTCATCGTTTTTTTTATGACTTCTAGATACCCTGTGCACAATATATGCACAAAATATAAAACTTTCACGATGATTATTATTATTATTATTGCCCCATCACCCCACAATAAGACTAAAAGCTGGCTGTTGTGCTGCGCTGTGAAAATCCAAAGCAGTAAGTGGAGACAGTCGGAAATAAAACACAAGAACAGTGTTAATTATTCTCAAACGCAACACTTAATATGATACCAATAACCAGCAAAACTGCAAGCCACCAAAAGCAGTCGGGGGGGAAAAAGAAATTAAGAACAGAGTTATAAAACTGTGAAGTGTTTTCGGTCGTGTCCGTGATTTGCCATGTCGTCTGTTAGTACTCATTTAAAAGGGTTCATTCCAGGGGAGCAGAGAAGGACAGTCATTAAGAGATAAGCAGGACAGGAGAGATCTCGTCCCTCAAACACCGCTGTTATGCAGCTCTCGTCCAAACCGGGCTATTAGTGAGGGAACAGGGCCAAGAGTAATCATTATTATTATTATTATTATTATAAAAATGAATGAATTATCTGAAGGCGCCTCTTTACTGCTGTGCAGGCGCGTTTTCGGGCCGGAGAGGAACCCGCTGGCGTTTTTAAGCATGCAAAGCTTCACAGATTATCCAGCAGGCAGAAATGACAGGGAAGGGTTGGAGAGTTGAGAAAGCTGTGTGTCTGTGTGTGTGTTTTAGAATCGAGGTTCTGCAGCGAAACACAAGAAGAACATAAAGGCGACGTGCGTGGAGCCCACAACTCACCGCAGACCTGCCGTCTCATTGATTCCGTAATGTACGGCACATCGACAGTGCAGTAACCTCCTGAATAATTAATACAAATCAGGGTCAATATCAGTACTGCTCGATTTTATTTTCCGTACTTTTTTTTTTTTTTTTTTTGTGGAGCAGGATCAGGTTCAAATCACACATGAAGACAGAAAAAACAAAAACACGTTTATTCATATCGATAACAGTCCAGGCATGAAGAAGGGACTTCTCACAGTGCTGGATGTTGAGGAACAAGATGGAGAAGTGTGCAGGGTTTTTTTTTGTTTGTTTGTTGGGGTTTTCAGCATTATCACTAATGTTTTTCCAGGACGCCGTGTGAAAGCGGTGTAAAGGACGATCTTACCTGAGTTATGACTGACACAGGTGGCTCTCTCATTGAAGGGGGGAAGCTGTGTATTTACAAACAAAGAGAAAAATACAGGTTATACAGGTTAGTTTTATTATGAAATGTAGGGCTGCACAATATATCGAAATTATCCAAATATCGCAAACGGAAATATCGCGATATGCATATCTCAAGGGTTGCGATCACGGAATGATTTTAAAAAAGTTTGGAAAAATTCACAGTTTTAGGGCGATGCAGACAGCAGAGATTGCTTTCTTTTCCTCAAAAGAAATAAATAAATATATATATATATAATTTAAATTGATTTTACACACTCATAGCATTACAGTACCGCATATCGCATTATTTAACAAGTTATCGCATATCGCGTTTTTCTTCAATATCGTGCAGCCCTAATGAAATGCATGAAACACTCGTTTATAGCACGATGTGTACACCGGAGAAGGAGGAGTTTCATTCTTAAGAATCTAATGTTTTTATTGACGACTGCGGACAAAAAAAAAAAAAAATGGCGGACAATTACACGTCAACTGATTAGCAGTGGCGACGCGAGCACTGCTCACACACTCGCTTGCGTATCTTCTGCACGTGTGAATGATTAAAAGCGCTAATATCCGCCAGATGGTATGCCTGATCGGCACGTTTCCATGTCAACCGTTAAAGGTGTTTTGCAATTTCATACCTTTTTTTTTTTTTTTTACCAGGGACACATTTTTAATCTGTCCTGCAGCACGGTGACGATGAGCTCCAGAAATTTTTTTCTGAAAATCTTTTCACTGTCCGTCTGACTGCCGTTAACTGTCTAAAAGTATTTAATAACCCTCAAGGGTTTTTTTTTAACCTCTTTTTAAAGCCCTTTTAAGACTAAAAGATTTAAACTCAGAGGAGAATGGCTTAACTGGTTTGAGCTACAGCGATACAAATACCCACTTCACAAACGTGGCGAGCAGAAAAGCATCTCAAAACCCACAACAGGTCAAACCTTGAGGTGAAAAGTCTACAACATGTGAAGCCAACATCAGGTTCCCTTCCTATAAGCCAAGAACAGGAGCTACAGCGGACACATTAACTGAACATTAACTGAAGCTTTTAACCTGTATCTGCATGATTTTACGCACTATGCGGCTGCCATTTGATTGGTTGACTGGATAATCACATAAATGAGAATTAATTTTAGCGTTAATCCGTATAGATCATCTCAATCTCGAAGCACAGGATGCACGGGGCAGCCATTTTACGTACGCTTAGTACACAGGACGCACAGGGACAACATTTTACATACACTTCGTACACAATATTATTATTACTACTAGTACAACGTTATTTGGTAAATTCGCAATTGTATTTTTATTTGTAGTTTGATACTGTTGTTCAAATAAATAACCTTTAGTCAAAATAGAATGTCTAATTACACACACACACACACACTATATATACACACACACACACACATGCACACTTAAACATGCATTATAACAAAAAAATCTCTCACAAAGAATAGCTGAAGAATAAAAGTTAGCTCTGATGTAACTAATAATCTTAAACGTTTCATGGAAAACTCAGCAGATGGATTTAATAAACAAGTTTTATTTTTTTTACCTCAACAAAACAGCGAGGTGTCACAAAGAACTGATTGAACTCGTCCGGGCTGAACTCCCCGAAGATGTACTGTGGAAACAAACAGTGAGATTTATAATATTTAATATAACTTTCAAATACTAAGAATCGAATCTTCTAAGCAGAACCATTAAGGTTGTTTAGATTACCTTGTTGAGGCAGTAAACTCCTGACTGAGTGCTCGATAAATAAAAAATAATCACTGTCTCAACACAAAGGTGAATCCTATAATTAAATACTGTTAATGTGTTTATAAAGCAGATGCCTCCACAAAGGAAAATACGAGAAAGCAAGCATGTGGCCAACTTTAATAAAATGCCGATTACAACACATAGACAATTCAAGTATTAACAACAAGATATAATATCAGTGTCATGATGAACACTTATCTAAGACATCAGAGGTGTCAAATGTATTTTTATAACAATTACAAAATTAAAATGGTAGTGATTTTTTCCCCCTAGATTTTTTTAAGCATTCATTTATTTTATAGGTGTTACAGAAATAAAAAAAAATTAGCTATATGGTTTTACTGGCTTTTTTCTTTAGAGGCGCCAACATTTACGGTTTAGCTGTGCCGTTTACAATTTTTCACCTCTTGCGACAGCAATACGGGAGACACCCCGGAAACTTCGCTTTTCTACGTTTTAAAATACACTTCACTAACGGAAAAACAAATTCACAGAAGGGAAAAGGACGTCGGATTTGTTCCTGGTAGATGTTACTTTTGTTGTTCTGCTATTTTCCTCACTTTTTGTGGTTGGGGATCACACTGAGCAAAGTGGCGTAGTGTTTGTGCACACCCAAGACCAGCTGTTAACGCAGTCCAAAACAGCGTTTCTGCCTGAAGCTAGACCTGCGATCCCAGCGGCGCTCGGGAGGAGATGCCGGGGTGCATAGCCAGAGAAAAGCTGAGAGTGGTTCGGACCCAGAGAGAGTACCGGGAGAGTAGTGTTTTGTGCTTCACAGACACATAGCTGCACACGCACTTCCTGGACCACAATGCCTCCATACCCAGCTTCAGTATTATTAGGGCAGACAGGGACATTACACTGAGCGGTAAGAAGAAAAGCGACGGGATTGCAGTTTTTGTGAATAAAAGGCGGTGCAACCCCAGACGTATTACCGTGAAGGAAGGTCTCTGCCCCCCCGGACATTGAACTTTTAGCTGTGGGAATGCATCCATATTATTTGCCATGTGAATTCTCTTCCGCTATACTGAGCAGTGTTTACATTCCACCTTTTGCAGCTTTTGTGGTCTTTACTGGGAGACTTTAACCATGTAAATCTAGACTCCACTCTCCCAACTTTCCACCAGTTTGTCGACTGCACTACCTGGATAAACAGAACACTGGACCTTTTGTATGCAAATGCGAAAGAAGCATACAGAGCAACTGACCTGCCCCCATTATGGTAGATCAGACCATAACCTCATCTTGTTAACACCTCAGTATGTTCCTGCAATTCAAAGACAGCCTGTCTCCACAGGGACAGTGAGGAGGTGGACTCAGGAGGCCAGTGAGGCCCTGTAGGACTGCTGTGAAACTTAGTGACAACGTTACTGACTGCATCACAGACTACATTAATTTCGGTGAAGATACCACCATCCTAACCAGGACTGTATGCTGTTTTCCCAGTAATAAGCCTTGGATCACCAGTGACCTGAATTACCTGTTGAATATAAAGAAGTGACTAGGACAAGCTGAAAAGGGTACGGAGTGCTCTGAAGGTGAGACAGAGAGTGCAAGGACTCCTACAGACAGAAGCTGGAGAATAAACTCCAGCAAAACAACGTAAGGGATGTACGGCTGGGCAGGAAGCAGATTACAGACTTCAACATCAAAGACGGTCAGCAGGGGGAAAGCCTGGACAGAGCCAACAAGCGGAAGTTGTTTGTTCAGCACAAGATCCCCAGCTGGGCCTTCCCACACTGGACCAGTCCTCACACCTCATATACCAAGTCAACTCCTACCTTGCTCCCACCCCCCTTGCTCAGCATTCTTGATCACAACCTCCCAACTCCAACCTCCACAGGGATGACCACACTTCCCCGTATAACTGTGATGATTGGCCAGGTTAGGAGACAGCTGTAGAAACTTACCAAGGCAAGGCTGCTGGCCCTGACCCTATCAATCCCAGGGTGCTCATGTCCTGTGCTACCCAGCTGTCTGGTGTCCTACAATACATCTTTAACCTGGCCCTGATCTAGGAGAGAATACCAGGGCTATGGAAAACATCCTGTTTAGTGCCGGTACCCAAGATAGCCACCCCATCTGGCCTCAACAACTTTAGACCAGTTGCCCTAACGTCACATCATATGAAGGTTCTGTTGAAAGTGGTTCTGGCCCACATCGGACCACGGGTGAAATATGCTCTAGACCCTGTTCAGTTTGCTTATCAGCCTCATGTGGGTGTGGATGATGCTGTCACCTACCTGCTGCGTTACACTCACTCTCATAGAAGGGATGGTACTGTCAGAATCATGTTTTTTGATCTTTCAAGTGCCTTTAATACCATCCAACCACTTCTACTAAGCGAGAAGCTGCTCAGGAGGTGTCAGCGCATCTACTGTCTGACTATCCGTCGGATAGGCTCCAGTTTGTGCGGCTGAGGAGCTCCCAGTCTTATGTGGTGGTTAGTAACACAGGAGCGCCACAGGGGACTATCCAGTCTCCATTTCTGTTCACTCTGTACACCTCAGACTTCCAGTCTAACTCTAAATCATACCACCCGCAGAAGTTCTCTGATGACTCTGCGGTGGTGGACAGGAGTAGGAGTACAGGGAACTGGTGGATAACTTTTTGGAGTGGTGCAGCAGGAATCATCTGCTCCTAAATACAAACAAGACCAAGGAGATGGTGGCAGACTGCAGAAGAATAAGAACTGCAACCAAACCCATAAACATTGTGTGTGAGGAGGTTGGAATTGTCAAGCACTACAAGTACTTGGGTGTCCACTTGAACAACAGACTGGACTGGAGGACCAACACAGACACTGTGTACAAGAAGGGGATGAGCAGACTGATTTTCCAAGGAAGCACAGATCTTTCGATGTATCCACGAAGATGCTGGAGATCTTCTACAAGTCTGTGGTCGTGAGCACCATCTACTATGCTGTGGTCTGCTGGAGACGTCTGAGTCAGTGAGGAGTAGGTCACTGAACAAACTGTTCTCCATCATGGACAATCTCGCCCACTTCATGACACTCCAAAGACAGCAGAGCTCATTTTCCAAGAGTCTCATTCAGCTCCGCTGCCATAAACAACGTTTTAGGAAATCATTTTTCCATCATAACATTGTACAACAGCCCACGTCTGTGTGATAGGTGAACACACTACTGCACAACCATCTGTACATACTGTTTATGTCATATATGTTGTATATATTATTCACCGCCTTTTCTGAACACGTTTCTGAACATCTTTTATTGAGTACTATTATTCCTTTTGATGTACACGTCTTAATTGAATACTCAGTCCGTCAATTTCTCTCACAGGATCAATAAAGTATATATATATATATATATATATATATATATATATATATATATATATATATATATATATACACACACACACAGGTTGGTAAAAACAAATACAAAGAGGAACTGGGAACTGCTATTTATTACGTAGAAACGCACTAAGCATTCACATTTCATCTCTTTTTTTGAATGCTAGTCCTTTCATGTCATGTTTCAAGTCTGATATTGCATATATCTAATATCAAAATATCGTGATATGGTACTTATTGTCATATCGTCCACGTCTGATCACATGTGCTGTTAAAATTGTTTTACCAAATAATCATCACTTGAATGAGTTGAAATTTTTACAGCAAGGCACCTGAGCGGCGCAACAAAAAAGTTCACATCCGTGGCCGGGAGTCCAAGAGAGCAAAATTCAGCATGATCTCTAGGTGGGAGGGACATACTCTCCGGCCCCTGTCAATCACAGCGACACTGGCCAATTGTGGGTATCTGTGAGGTAATGTATGAGGAAGGGGGTGGTTAGCGCTTTCCTCAGAGGGTGTTACACAGCCTCGTGACAGAGCAGGAGCAGTAGTTTGAAAAGATGCATTTTGCTTGGAGCTTCACGTGTTTTTGGAGGAAGCGCAAGACAGCCTTCATCCTGCACAGTTGGTAGCTGTTGTGTGATCGGGGAGAGCCAACTGATGGGTAGGAATTGGCCAAGACTTAAAATTATAGAGAAAAAACTGGGGAAAATCCCCCCAAAAAAAACTAGTAACATAGTGACTTAAATACAAGCAAAAAACATGAACTTAAATCAAACTGTGATTTTTATGAGGGTGAGTCAAAGTGTTTTGGTTTTTTTTTTTTAATTAAGATTTTCATTTGACCCTCATGAAACATTTTACTGGTTCGGGTTCTGTGTGTGGAAAGTTCAGGAACTAATAAATAAACGACTTCAATAATAAATATGATAGTAAGTTAGTCTAATGTGCTTAATACTCAAAAATTAACATACTCAAGTTTAATATGAGCTGTGAATATAAATATTTATTTGTTTTTGTTTTTTTTAACACTTAAAAAAGGCTTTACAATGTTTTCTCTGCACACCACCACTTGTGCCTCATCAATTACCAGCCCATTCAAACAAAGTGTGCATTTCTGGAGCCGGCAGTTCCTGTTTCATGTTTACGCAATGATTCACTGCTTCATATTTGCTTTTAAAGAGGAATAAAAACTTCTGCAAAAGAAGTTCTTCTAATTAAATCTTCTTGGGTAAAAGGTGATCTCAATGTTCTCAGTATTATCAGTTTGGGTGAAAGGACGTTTCTGAAAGCGATGAGTCACGCAGGATCAGCGCGGCGATACGAGTCAGCGATGAGTGACTCGCTCGCTTCAGCCACCGTTCAAAGGAACAACACGAGCCAGAAAACTTGAAAGACTGTAGGAGAAGATCAATGTGCCTCGATTTCACAACCTTCCCCCCGTTGAACCGCTCGAGCCTGCAGCGTCTGAGAGCTCGAGACCAAAGAGATGATAACGGAACAGAGATAAGACACTGTAAAATATTGACGCGGTTTTATATCAAACACGCACTGTGTGTTCTGAAGGGTGGACAATATGACAAAAAGTATCATATCCTGATATCTGAAAACATCATGGTACACAATGTAAAATTTGCTCATAAAGCGCCAACATCCTGTGGGCGGAGCTTCATAAACATGGGTGTGAATCATTCAAATATTATACCCTCCTAACTGTTAGAGACCTGATCTTTTGGGGGGGGGGGATTAACTTTACATAATTCACCTTTAATTCATTTTTTACAATAAAGCTTTCAAAAGGTACATGAGTGGTCCTTTGTTTATTTATTTTTAGTATAATAAAATATCACTTCAGCGACAAGCAGAGCGCAGGGTTAGATTTTTTTCGTCTAGCAAGTTAGAGAGAGAAAACAAAAACTGGTACGAAATTAATTTTAAATGTCTCGTAACAAAGCAGCTAGGAAAGCAGAGATACACGACAATAACGATGACGCCAAGCGTGAAAACGACATCATAAAACACTTTATCACGTACAAGTTTTAATACAGAATATTCAGACTCCGTTTAAGGTTTGCTTTGTTGGTTTTAACAGCTCCATGTTTGGATAAATCATCATCATAAATTCACTTACTAGAGTTCTGGCCTCTCCAAAACAAAAAATGTATTAAGTACACTGCCCTCCAAAAGTTTGGAAACGCCTGAACAAAATAGGGTTTTTGGGCAATATCAGCATAAATCCTCTTTAGTTAGTGACCATTTTGCATTGATAATAAGGGACAACACAAACTATGAAAACATATTTTATTAAATAAAAAGTTTATGAACATAAACATGAACATAACATAGAAAAA
>CM040985.1:1934873-1958476 GCA_022985145.1 Pangasius djambal | reverse complement strand
AATCTTCTATACATTTATTTACTTTAAAGATCAAGTAAAAAAAAAAAAAATCATCTAATTGTTTGTAACTATAAAAGAAAACTGTAACAATCTTATTTATCACATTATCCACGACATCTCAGAAAAATGTAACGCTTTTTCATGATCTTGTTATCGCATCGTCGTATCGCCCGGCTCTATCCCACGTCTCGATCCCACGTCCTCATTTTCATACATTTCAATAATAATTTTACTAAACACTGAAATTAACTTTGCAGCTCGTGAGCCACTGAGGCTTTTCAAACTGTGTGCCCCAAATAAAACTGCTTACACACACAGTTTATAAAAATACACATTTAGCACTCATCAGTGTACTCTGCTTTGTTACAGTGAACAGGTTATTCCTGTAAGGACACCGTGTGTGTGTGGGCATGTTCTTCTGTCCTGTTAAACTGGATGTTACAAATCACATCTGTGCTCCAGCCTGCAGTTACAGGTGCTTTTTTCCCCTCTTTACCTCGGCTTTTCTATTAACTCTGGCAGTCCCGATGAAACATTACCCTGTCACTGTTCTTTCACCTTTTAACTTTTATTCCACATTCTAAGAAGTGTAGGAGCAATTCCTTTTTTTTTTTAAAATCATGATAAATTACACCACCACAGACTCATCTGAGAGTACTGTGGGTGCTGCGAGTGTTTTCATCGTCTTAATCTGCCGCATCGTTTGTACACTTTTCAGGCCGCGAGCTTCGGGATCATTAAGGCTGCACTCTGATCGGCTCCCTGCACACTGACACAATAAGCTTTTCAGAACATGATACAAAAAGATCACTGCTTTTCACACTTCTGAATACTCAAGGACCGATTCTGAGCTCGTTCGTGGGCGGGGTTTGCTTTCATATCAAATCATTTCTTCTGAACTGCAGAATTTTATAGGTCATGCAAGTTCGTGCATGCAGGTTTGCGTAACGGTAGGGCCCAGATTCATCTGTTTGCTGTTTTGTTCTGTTTTTTTTTTTTTTTTTTTAATTAGTCTGCTGTGTCACCAACACTCAAGAGGTGAGAAACTGTGCTTTCTGAATGCACGAATGCAGCAACATCTGCAAACAAGGAGCCAACTATGCCACGCACGCCGTTATGAGGTGTTCATTTTCCGCAATGCTCAGTGCAGGCACAAGTGTCACAAAAGTGAACTGATGACAGCGCACCAGTCCTGTGAAAATCTGGTTTTATACGTCAGAAAAAACATTTTATGCCTGGCCTAACAAAAGCAGAAACTTAAAGTAACCTGACAAACTAAACAGAACACGTTACTCGGCATGCAGCGCCAAGCACGGTTGGGTCCAAGTGAACCCCAGACCAAGAAGACCAGGTATCGGATCTCTGGCTCAAAAACAGCTTTCACACTTCAATCATACCAAGTCCGCAGGAGGGGGTTTGGACGACGACCACACAAAAGTGTGAAAGCAACGATGAAGAATTTGTTTGAAGCAGGTAGTGGTGAGGAAATGAGTAAAATCTTGTGTTGGTGCTTGGTGCTGAGGAGCTACAGAAAAATGTCTGTGGTTTGTCATCCATCACATCAAACACCTTTCTTTAAAAGCAGGTGGTTCCTTGCTACGTTTACTGATAAAACAAAATTGCAGAATCTCTAACTGAAGTAGAAGGATTAATACTTGTATAACACTCCACCAGCACTCACTGCGACTGGTAACTCACTGGATGTTAAAATCTTTGGTTCATTTGAACAAATCTGCATGTGGTTTTTGTTACTGTTTATTAATCACATCACTAAAATCAGTTCTTCCCATATTATATACTATGAAATATCTTTGCTAAAAAAAACAAAAAAAACAATGGGTTGACCGTTTCAAAGCACAGCTTCCCTCACCTGTCATCTACACACGAAGTTTGCTTAATTTTTCAGCTTTAAATCCCTGAAACTCAAAAACTCTTCAATGAGACACAGGAAAACTTCGGCTTAAAAAAATAAATAAATAAACGTTCCCTGAAGCGAGGTTTTCCCTGAAATACAGCTTCCTGTCTACATGTTAACCAAAGTGACGGTTAAAACCGGCGATGCCGAGCGTCTCCGACCTTCGCCCGTCTAAATCTAGTGATCCCGCTCCTCTGCAGCTAACCTGCTTTCATCCAGCGGGCTATAATTAACTTAATCCTGATTGCGCTAACCGGCGTAAAGTCTAAAATCTCCCGAGCACAGAGTGCGCACCAGGAGGCGGCACTGAGAGTTATTTACTCAGTGAGAAAATTTTCTGAACATGGGCAGGGTAGGAATAATTCTCTCTGAAATAAACCTGAGACACACACACTATATATATGTAGCTTCAGCAGGTTGGAAGTGAAACAGGCTCTGCAAACATGACAATAATCCCTCGGCCTCTTCGCATTCAACACACGTGAAAAGGGAGAGAAAAGAAAATGCAGCTGAAGCAGACGGAGCTCGGCGACGGAGCGGTGCTGAAAAGGCACAACGGCGAGCTGTAATCCGACGGCCTCTACGCCACTAATACGGCCCACAACAGAAAGAATTTCACTTTGCTTCGTTTCTGCAGGCGTGCCGCGCGTACCACACTAAGCTCCCCTCTTGCTGCTCACTTGGAGAGAGGATTAACACAAATTAGCCATCTGTATTATTTCGACATGCTGAGGTGACGACACCGTGAACGACAGGGACATGGTCAGGGACAAAGTTCACATCGTTCGGGCAACGCGAGTTTAAGGAACATCGCAAAAGTAGTTGCACAACTGTACCAGCGAATCATCTGATAAAGAAATTCACATATTTCCATATAATGCTGAAGCACAAAAGTTCTGCAGCATGAGATCTGGCACTGGACACACACACACACACACACACACACACACACACACACACACACACACACGGTTATCTAGGCCGACAGGGAGCACTGCTGAGAGGCGTTACTGATAAAACATCGATGCAGTGGCCTCACCCCTACAGACGACCCATAATGCCTTCCAACAGCCTCCACCGTTGATAGTGCTTTAGCAAAGTGGGCGGGGCTTAATCTCTCATTCATGTTCTAGTACATTTCATCAATAAACCTGGCTTGGCATCGCCTACTTTCTCTGACATGGTGAGTGTACAACTACGGATCTCATCGGCAGAAACGACTGGAGTTTGTCACGATCCCAGAATTTTGACTTTGATATCAATACCAATTTCAGTATTGTGACGTTCGATACTAATACGATACTACGGCCAAAAAAAAAAAAAAAAAAAAAACTACCAGTTATCATCTTGCATCAAAGTTTATGACACTGATTAAATATATAACTTAACAATCACGTAGTAAAATAATCAAGCAATTATTATTATCATAAATAATCATAAATTTAAACACTTTGTCCATTCTGGCTTGGCTTTATGTTCAACACAGAAACTGCTACTCAAGGCAGAAACTTGAATAACTCTTTGCGTGTCTGTTGTCGCCGTCTTTAACACTTGAACACGCTCAGGAAGAAAGGGTATGTCACGGCGCACTCTTGATTAGCGGTGTAATGTGATTCGCCCAGGGAAAAAGGACTTCACGTATTCAAAGCTCTACAATCTGTTTTTCATGTTTTAGAATAAACAAAGTACCAAACCGTCGATGCATCATGCAACACTGGTGCGGTTAACTTAAGCCTAAAGTTGATGGGCGGATTCTTTTTTTTTTTTTTTCCCTCTAGTTAGATGCTGTAAACACCAATTTAAAGGTTTAGTCAAACTCAGCATATATTGTTCACTCACCAAACAAAACTCTTTAATAAAAAATATAATAAAAAAAAAAAAAAAAAAACTTTTTCCCAATCTGGTGACTCGCTCTGAAAAACTCACTCACTGTCAGTGTTCAAAACCAGCGCAACGGAAGCGTGCTGGGAGCCAATCAGATTCAGGCACCCTGCAAGATCCTGAAGCCTGTGGCCTGAAAAGTGCACAAAAGAAATCTGAGAGTGGGAAGAGAAGAAAACAGGAAGTAGTGGTAGGTGAAGGCACGTGTTTTGATCGGGAGAAGACGATACCAAACCACTAACTGGGCATTAAACATGGAAACATGTTTAAATCCTGTTCATAGCAAAACATTAGCCTGCTTATATAAATTACACTTAAAAATATATGTACAAAACTGCAGACAATTCTAAAAAATATATAGAAAGTAGCGTTATCTCTGCTACACAGATGTTATGTATTTCCGCTATTTGATTTAAAAAGTTACACATCATTTCAGCGGCACGTCATTTGTGTAGCTTGTACTTGGTCTCATTTGAGCAACTGCTACGGTTGTCACTTGTGGGCGTGGCCTGTCTAGGGAATTTTTTTTTTTTAGTTGAGATGAGAAATGGCAGTAACTAAAGGATTTATAGACCGTTTTCATTTACAAAAATGTTTGATGTTACATGCTCAGCTTCGTTTTAGGTTCGTTGTCAGGTCTGATTAGCAAAGTGACGTTAGCTGTACTAGCTACAAACTCTCCAAACTCTCCAAAGAGGCACCGATGATCTCAGCCACTTTATTGCCAAGCTTTATTTTATTTCTGTACACTTTTAATGAGAGGTTCATATATGACGCGATAAAAAAAAAAAACAGGAAACTGGAACTAAGAGCAAGTAGTGAGTAGTGAGTAGGGAACTGAAAAAAAGTGGGACCACTCGCGCCACAGGATTGTGCCAAGGAACCATTTTAGCCAATCATATGGATTTTTGACCTTATATGGCCATACCTAAAATGCATAGAACTGCGAAAATCTTTATTTAAACATCGCTGTTGCTTCGCCGTGCTTTTCCTCGCTGCCGTCACCTCTGGCTTGTTCAGCAGGAATCGAAATCTATACCCAGATTCCTGTAAAGCCGCTTTGTGACAAAGTTTATTGAACCAAATTAAATATTCAACCTCATGACAATACTGCAGCGCTGTTACTTCACCACTCATCAGACGTATTTCCCCTCCTTTACTCAGCTCGTTTTGGTTTCTTTTGTCCCTCACATCCCCACGGTGAACCCATTTCACCCTCCTCCCTCTCATGTGACACTGAAACAGCGCACCGTTGCTCCATCACTGGCAGAAAATAAAAGATCTGCCAACTGAAACCGTCATGCAACTGTTAATAGATACATAACCTCAAACTGCCCACGACAGAGCTGAGGTATGCAACACCCTTCGAGCATTTCAGGCGTTCGCTGGGGCAGAGCGGACACTACTGTTTACACAAAGTGGAATCGGAAGGAATCTTTATTACTCTAAATGGGGTCTCGGAGCGAAACGGTAATCCTAAGAGACGTGAAAATGCTACGTTAACTTACAGATCCCATTTGTGTTTCTCGTCTTAGAAGCAAAACTGACTCAAACAAAGTGTTAATGTTTGCAGGTTGCTTTACTGATTAATGTGTGTCATTTCTATGGCTTGTCAATCAAATAAGCCACACCGCTAATGCGTGTGATGACTCGTCACATGACCAAGTTCCGACGAGAGGCGTGGTTTCATTCTGTATGTTGACGTATTTCCTTTCGAAACAGGAAGTCGGAGTGATAGTATGTTAAAGTGCTTTACTTGATTAACACAACAGCCAATAGCGTTCGGGATACGCCATGCCACACCCCCGTCCAATCTAAGCAAACCCTGCAATAGCTTAAATACAGAAAACAGTCAAAAGTTTTGACAATATCCCAGACAACTGGATGCCATGTGGTTGAGATGAGGTCCACTGTCGGCGGCGCCAATGGTGACGAAAAGCCGCAGGTGCGTCGCCGTCTGAGCGGTAAATAAATTAATATTAGAGAAGGAGAAGGCGGTTTGACGTAGTGACAGCCTCAACTTGGTAAACACTTCTCCGTAAAAAGTTACATAACCACCAACTCACACAAACTCCGCCCTCTTCCAAATAAATAACTCCAAACTTTTAACTGCCACCAAGCAATGGATGGAAAAAAGAGACGCCATTTTGCTTGCACACTCACGAACAAAAACAGCGTTGAGCCATTTTACTGCTAAAACATGCTGCGACTGTAGAGCAAGACACGCCCCTGGGGGGCGGGGCATATACATTCTAGAGAGTGTATTGGACGAACACAAGTCTAGTACATGATGAGTCATCAAAAATGGTAAGTGTTTTCCCCAAAAGTGAAAAAAAGTTTGTTTTTTTTATCTCTATATATAGTATCATATTGGTGGACATAAGACTAAAGGACACGTACAAAAAGTTCTGACTTCAGAGACACTTTGAATCTGACAAAACTTTTGTCTTTCTTCAGGAATACAGTTTAAATAAGATTAATTTCGTCTAGACAACATATAAGATCACTGAATTATGCAAAATCACTATGTAAAATACTTTTGTGGTGATTAAAAGAAAAACTTAGGCAAATAAATATAAGCTCTTAACAACCGCATGACACGAAAGTGATGCAGGACCCGTTAGGTTGTTAACTAGACATTTTTTAAGAAAATAATGAAGCTGAAATTCTACTTTAAAGACATAATCCGAGTAATAAAGTTGCTAAAGTGAGCTTGTCTATTTCCCTTATGAAACAGAGCAGGTTTAACCCACTAGCGACAGTAAGAAGCTAACTCGCAGGATAAAATCTTTTAAAAGGGGAAAAAAAGACAATTAAGATAACACAGATATGTCGATTACAAAGTAATAATTCTAAAACATAACTTTGAATGACTTTGAATGAAAACGAAAGAAGGGGTATAATCCCGCCCCCTTAAATCAACAGGCCCGAAACAGTCAAGTCATTAGCTAGCTAGCTAGTGCTAATTAAAAAAAAGCGTTTAAAATATAAACAATTCTATTACAAATCTCAACAGTTCCTAAGATTAAATGCTCCTTTCTAACTACATCATGTCGTTACAGGTCATGTCGGACATTCACTATATTAACTAGCAGTGACTAGAAACACCACCTCGAGCTAGAGCTAGTTGGCTAATCAGGGTTAGCTTGCTAGCTTATCTGCGCTAGCGACCGTTAATAAAATGTGCTCACGCGCATGAGCAGGCCTGCTGCCACACACACACACACACATACACACACGCCCTCACGAGCACGCTAACCTCAGAGTTTATAAAATGTCCTCCTGACATGAATTACTCCGATTTTTTTCAGCTTTTAGGACATGCAAAACTTTTGTACACAAACTCTGCGTGACGGTGCGAGTTAATTTCCGTGAATAAAGATAATAAACGGAATAAATCGGGCTGTAGGCCTGCGCCTGCACCATCACCACCACGCTGAAGTGTTTCAATGAGGGGGGAAAGGAACTCATTCAAATTCAAGGATTTAGCGATTATAAATCATAATAACACACCGGACACAGCCAGGAGTCGTAAGCTAGCATCCTAGTGCGTCGTTACAACATGTTAACTTTATGCAAAAGACGTTTTTCTGACACTTGAGTGAGTTGATTTGGCAAGTCGCTACCTGGTTGCCGTGCGCAGCCATGCTCCCGGTGCGATGATTTTCCGTCTCCTTCAGCACAAAGATGGCCGTCCTGTCGCGGACAACGCGCTCTCGTTTATCACTAAGTGCTTCCAAGTTCAGTCGCCTACTCTGACATGCCGTCCATGGTGTCTAATCGCCGGTGTGTGGAGCGCTAGTACTCGGATCCGTGTGCCACTAAACTCCTCCAGTATATCACGCTGCTTCCCCCGCCATCGCCGCCATCTTTGTCTTGCCTGAGCACTACACTCTCTCTGCTGCAAGTCGCGCATGCGCGTTTCCCATGCGGGTGGGAGGGGCCGGCACGAGAGAGAGAGAGCGAGAGAGAGAGCGCGTGCACGCTGTCTCTCTCTTGCGCGCGCACATTTAAAAAAAAAAAAAAAAAGAAGAAGAAGAAGAAGAAGGGAGAAAAAACCGTTGAAGTAAACCGTTAAATTAAATTAAGAAACGGTTTACTATATTCTTAAACAATTGTGTAATATTATGAAAACAAGCAGGCATTATGGAGCTCTGGAAGCTGACGAAAAATATCTTAAGAACATGAATTTCGGATATTTGAATTATTTAGCCTAAATGTGACCTTAAATAGTTTTCTGAGGTGTTTTTAATATATATATATCTATTTTTTTTTTTCATTCATTTTAAACATCTTTGTTTTGAATTTGCTAGGGTTAACATGGTCTTTGTTAGAGTAACATTTTTTTTCTGGAGCCTCGGATGCAAGTGAATATGAAAAGATGCCTCTTGGTTTTATCGATATTGTTGCACTAAAGGAAGGGAAAAGGAATTAAAACACTATATAACAAGACACAAGTCGCAGTCATGTATATATACTACTGTATATTGCCAAAAGTATGTGGACACCTGACCTTCACACCCATATGTGGTTCTTCTCCAAATGGTTTCCACAAAGTATGAAACACACAGTTGTATAGAGCGTCTCTGTGTGCTGTAGCTTTACAGTTTCCCTTCACTGGAACTAAGAGGCCCAAACCTGCTCCAGCATGACGATGCTCCTGTGCACAAAGCGAGCTCCATGAAGACACGGTGTGTGAAGGTTGGAGTGGAAGAACTCGAGTGTCCTGCACAGAGCCCTGACCTCAACCCCACTGAACACATTTGGGATGAACTGTGTGTGTGTGTGTGTGTATGTGGTTTATTAACTTAAAGCACATCACATAAGCTGGTGTTTTTAAAAGGATGTAAAAGGAGGCAAACATCCCTTGTCATACCCAAGCCATTATGTAGCATATACTGTATATAAACACATTTTATTCCAGCATTATTTGCAAAACAACATTGTGTTACATCATTGGAATGTACAAATGCATAAATATCACATTGTTTCAAGCATTGCAAATAGACCTAAAACAGACCAAAATGAAAACAGCTAGTAACAAGAACAACAACAACAACAAATGCATCGATGAGTGTAGCTATATTCTTTTTGTTCCAAAACTTTAGCCAATAGGTTAATTTCTGATTACAAATATTGTGCATTTTTATGAATGTATGCTTATGAAAAAGAGAGAAGGGAAGAGAGAGGGGAGAAAAAGAAAAACATATACACACACACTATATATACATATATATATATATATATATATATAGAGAGAGAGAGAGAGAGAGAGAGAGAGAGGGAGATAGATAGATAGATAGATAGATAGACTATGTATAAACCATTTCATGGGCATTGAGAAATATCTTTTCATATCTTTTTAATATTAAGCTGCATAAACTAAGGAATATTGGCTATAAGGAATAAGAAATAAACACCTGCGGATGACGTTTTAAGCCCCGCCCCAGAGACAGGTGGAGGGGCGGGGTTTAAGGTGGAAGCTCAGCGTGAAACAAATCGATAAGCAAAACAAGAAGGATCATTAAATAAATCCAGTGGAGGTATTGTATATTTTCGTTTTAGTCGGCTGGTTTAAGTGGAGTCTGAAGTGGAAATTGTTGTTATTTATTTATTTATTTATTTATTTATTCAGAGGTTTATGAATACAGATTTTTTTTTGAAATATGGGAGTTTCGAGGAGATTAGGCCAGAGAGGTCTAGAAGTAGATGAGAACTAAACCCAGATGATCTGGAAGTTGTAGTCTTGATATTTAAGACAAAAATAGGGTTTTATATGGCGGAGGTTTTCTGACTAAATCAGTGTTGGCTAAATACAAATAGCGCCATGGAAGTTATAAATAACTGCGTAGTGATGTTGTGTAAAGTTACAAATGCTTAATAATATCAAGAAGTGATTGTAAGTAATTAAAAAACAGCACGAAAGTTTTAAATATATTCGTTTATTAATAACGCTATCTGCGACTTGAACGTTAAGAAATCACTTCCGCGTATGAACGTTGAGGGGGCGGGACTTTAGTCAGCGCCGCTTTTGATTGGTGCATCGACTTTCGTCAGCGTCAATTTTGATTGGTGCATCGACTGCTTGCTCTGATTGGGCGTTTCTGTACTGGAGGTTCTGTAAGTACGTGTTATAAATAAACGAAATAAATACTTCAAATACCTGCCAAAGCTGTGAATCAAAGAATGCTAAAGGCGATCTATTTTTGGAACAATTCGACCAATCACTGAGCTCTCTGAGTTTTGATGTGTGAATTGACAGTTTCCCTTTAAAAGGATTTATTTATTTATTTTAATGTCACATTATACTGTATATGTGTGGTCATGCATTAATCAATCTGTTTAATTAACAACTCAATATTCTCAAAAATGCTGCATCTGATTTTGCATACTAGGCTAGAAATTTTACATGAACTGGTATAATTGTTTAATTATCACTTGTCTAGGATTTTGGTTATTGCCTAATAACAGGAAAATAATGACTAATTTGATCATCAGATAGCTATTTTGACTAGACGTGCAGTTATTACAGTTATTATCTGTTAAAGAAAATGACATGACAATATTGCAAGACCTTCACTATTTAAAAGAAATCAGAAGTCTCTGAAGAATATTTTCACATTTCACGGATGCGGGATGTTTTATTAACAGCATATCAATGAAGTGTCATTATTAAAGCTCTATGTTTAATATCTGTCTCTTCACCTGTCTGTTGTTTCAGTAGTCAGAAAGCTTCTGTGTGTGTGCGTGTGTGTGTGCATGGCAATGCCAAAGATGAGGAACCAGAACTATCCCGAGCCTGAAAGGAGAGACCGGGACAGGGACAGGGACAGAGGCTACAGGAGAGACAGAGACTACAGGAGAGACAGAGGAAATGAGTCGTACAGGGAGGACAGGAGCACGGTTCATCGTTACGAAGACAGAACGAGGAACTACAGAGAATCTGATCAGGAAGTGTAGGAGGAAACACCTATACATCTCTCACTGTGATTTTAATCATGATCCTGACTCCGGAGCTTCTTCCAAATAGTTTAGCATCAAAATCACTTGTTTTGTTGTTGTTGTTGTTGTTGTTGTTGTTTTTATTGTTTTAAATAACCTCTATAATATGATCATTTCTGTAGATTTACACCTTATGAGTCAACAAATGAAGAAGCTCTTTACAACCTAAAGTATATTCCCACATCCAGAGGTGAGTCAGTTTCTGTCATTTCTGCAGTAAAACATTTTACACAGTGTAATACTTTAAGTGTGTTTTACACTTCTGTGCCACAGAATGAGGAATCCTGGAAAATATGTACAGTTTTAGCAGATGATACTGTATCAGAGCACATTATTGTTTAGCTACATTAACACCACTGTGATTATATTGTAATAATTAATAACAGTAAATTTAATTAAATTTACCGTAAAACTAGGTGCTCAAAGTATTCACCTGAGGCAGCAAAAGAATTTCACCTGTCAGATTGTTCTTACTTTTTTCCTGATTAAGGTTTGATTTAAAAAATCCCATATAGCCCATAAAAATCCCATATATACCCCATACAGCTTACATCCTTCTTGTTTTAATTTTCTGTGGTATTCAGGACTTTAATCCACTGATTCTGTCTCAATGTTTATTTTAAAAAAAGTTATTAGTCTGTAATTTGATATCTCATACTTGCACACTTATATTCCATTAATATTAAATTCTATTTCAATTCATTCTTAATAAATTGCTAGCGCTAGTTATGGGGTCTGGGGTTTTCTTGAGGCTGAGTATGCAAATAGTTTTATTAAGTAAGTAATAAAACATGGCAGAGCATGCTGTTATAGGAAAATAATCCACGCTCAGGTGGTGTGATACGGCCCGGCGCGAAGTGGAGTTACTCTCACAGCTCCAAAGTTGATTATTTTCTCTTAAACCACAGCAATTCGTCAACGATTACAATATTTAATTCATTAATGAGTGATAGATCACACTTTTTTATCGAATTATAGATACATTTAATGTTGTAGAACATCCACGAAATAAGTTGCTTCTTGTCCTTACTTAGATTTTTTTCCTCTCTTTTGAATTTTACATGACCAAAAGAAATCGCAGCTTGTCATGTTACCGAGAAACCGCAAAGCGTAAAAACTCCTCTGTCCTGAAGATGTCAGAAAAGTCACGGCTTTACCTCTGAGTGATACAAAGCGCTGACACTGAAGACTCCTTCCAGAAATGTTAATTGAACGTCTCCTTACTGAAAACGTCACCATATCAATGATTAGACGTTTTTTTCTTTGTTAAATAACTTGTTTTTTTAGCTTTAGATTAATTAATTAACAAACCCATATGGTGTGACCCTTCTTCTGTCCCCACGCAGGCCTTTGCCAGGTAGTGCAGTTTTTTGTGAATCTGCTGATCGTGATCTGCGCTGGCGTTCCGTACAGCAACCCGGGTCGATACCGGGACCTGGCCAGCCTGGGTGGACTGTACTACTACTATTACGGCGGGGCGCAGGCGTTCACGACGCAGGATGCGGCGAAAGTAAACGAGCTTGACGATCTTTTCTACAAGCTCAAGCTCCCTACGTATATTTTCAGCATGGCGTGCGGCGGAGCGCTGATGGTTTATGCTTTAGTCATGCTGGCACTCGGAGTGTTCCGCGTGACCTACCGCTACCCCGCCGTGCTGCTGCCCGAGGCCGTGCTGGACGGACTGATAAGCTTGGGGTATATCCCTGCCGTGGCCTTTTACTTCATCAAACTCAAGGAGACGTACAGCAACCCGATCTGCAAGCAGAGAGAGGAGATGTACATGAGCAAAGGCATCAAGGGTTACGAGTGCAGTCTGAACGGGACGGACATCGCAGGAGGGTTCTTCGGCGTGATGGGCGTCTTCGTGTTCATGCTAAGTGCGGTACTCGCTGTGAGAGCATTCAGAGCCGTCAGACGGATGAAGCAGCAGAGGGAGGCAGAGAATAACCGCTTCTAGACTTCTAAACACTGCTGCTGTAATTATCGCAGGATCAAGTGCAGGAGATTACTGGATCATGTTACCGGGGAACATTTTTTACTCCATTAGCTCTATTATGCATTCTTGTTTAAACTGTTCCTTTAATGTGAATGTCAATTTCTGACCTCCAAAGGACATGACTACTCTATAAACTATCACATTTTTAATGTTGTTTTTTTTAAGGGATTTTTAAGGCACTACACTTTTTATATATATTTTTTCAATAAACGTTTAACGTGAATTACTTCTCGTTGTTGTATTTACCCTCAACTAAATTTTGCTTCCTGTATCAATCCCCTAATTAAAATCTCACAAAGCCGGTTTCCACCGTTTCCACACCTGTAAGCACTCAGTGTTGGTATGAAAAGCCCCTGACACATTAGTACTCAGTCTAATGGTTTTTTTTTTTTTTTTTGCTTATTAATAATGATTTCAGTCTCTATATGTGATTTTTTTTTTTTTTTTTTAACTTACCGATGGTCATATACATTTGGAGAATTGGAATGAGAATTTAAACTGAGACCAGTTCACACAAATAGGAACAGGCACGGAAAAACACTTTACAGGTATACACACTCTCTCTCTCTCTCTAATACACCTCCAGCTTTATACTCATCTCTCAATCTGTAATCCACGTACAGACTACAGCAGTCATTATAATGGTTTCCAATCCTTTTCCTCATAACAGGCTCCCAGTGAACACGCAATATAAGTGATGTAATCTACAGCGAGTGAATTTGAATTAAGTGAGCTGCTGGTGTGATTTTTCTGATTAAACTGGAAGTGTATCTTTTCTGTATGATGCACTTAGATGAGTACATCCTGAGTATTGAAGATACTTCAGAAACACTTTCAGTGCAAATGTACTTGACATTACTTACTGACCTTATGAACTCACTTAATGATTTTACTTTGCTTATTAATTTTATTTACTTAATCACCTTACATTACTGTCTTTACTTACTGACTTATTTATTGATTTTATTTGCCTACTGATTTTATTTACTTAATGACCTTACTGTTTATTTACTGACTTATTTACCTACTGACCTTACTTTACATACTGTCTTTACATACTGACATTACTTACCATTTACTTACTGACACCTTACTTTATATATTTACTTTATTTACTTACTGACATTACTACTGACTTTAATTGATGATTTAATTTACTAACTGACTTTATTTACCTACTGAATTTACTTACTTTATTTACTAAATTTATTTAGATACTGACTTAATGAATTCATTTACTTACTGACTACTTAATGACTTACTGTCTTTACGTACTGACTTAATGACCTTACTTTACTTACTGACTTTACTTCCTATTTACTTACTGATGTATTTACCTACTGACTTTAATTACTTAATGACCCTACTTTACTTACTATCTACTTAATCACCCTATTTTACATACTGACATTACTTATTATTTACTTCCTGACTTAACCTTACTTTATATATTGACTTTATTTACTTACTGACATTACTACTGACTTTAATTGATGATTTCATTTACTAACTGACTTTATTTACCTACTGAATTTACTTACTTTACTTGCTAAATTTATTTACTTACTGACTACTTAATGACTTACTTTACTTACTGAGTTTTTTTTTTTTACTTTACTTACCAATTTTACTGACTTACATTCTGACATTACTTACTGACTTCTATTTCTTCCTTAATTTATTTACTTACTGACCTTACTTACTTACTTTACTTACACACAAGATCTTCTCTTTTGTCACAGTATGTATGTCCTTTATAGATGTAGTGATTTGCAGGAATGAACACCTCTCTGTCCTTTCTGAAAGAAATGACTTAAAACACACTCCACAGTATAAATTTTTATTGCTACTTGGCTGAAAAGGTAATTAAAAATACAGCTTTTCTGCTCCAAACTAGTCATAGCAGCATCTCAAATGAAATAATGAGCCATCACCCACCCTCGAAATCTGAAGAGGTTTTAAAGTCTAGCTGACAAACAGCAAAAGTGCTTGCGTTAATCCTTCTCTTAAATCAACAGAACAACCATTTTTCCTTTAGAACTCATTATATTAAATATAGAACATAAACTATTCAGCAGATTTCTGCATGCTAAAAAAAAAAAAAACAAACATAAAAATATCATGTACATTAGGCTTTGGATATTTAAAACAATTCTTATAAACAGATAGGTTGTTTTGTACAAAGTAACTGTTTCATATATATTTATATTTTTAATTATATGTAGTTATTGATATAGGGCATGCTTCTGACATTTAATACATTTATAATTTGTGTCAAATAAAACATTGCGATGGGGTGACCGAGTACAGCAAGTTTTTGATGTTGTACTGAAAGACCAATAAATCTGCACGAATCAATGACGTATAAAAATAAACCTTAGCTTCTTGGCATTGAGAGAAAATATAAGTGTCTCTAGAAAAAAAAAAGAAAAAAGATAATGTACAGAAATAATAGTGAGATGGAACTTTGGTCACATGGCAAACAAACTAACATCTTTCAAAATTGCTGTCTGACCACAACACGCCTTCATTTGGAAAACTGTCTGAGAATTCCTAAAGAAGAAGAAATAAAATATACATTCAAGGTTAAAAAAAAAAAAAAAAAAAAGCACATAATACGCATTATACATCAGCAATCTTATCATCATGTGTTTGAATATTGTTAATTAATTACATACAGACAGGCAAATAAAATAAAAATAAAATAAAGCAGATTGAATCCTCGAGGTTGAATGAAATACTTCTGAAGTTAACACGGTTTGCAGATGAGACAATCGTAGCAACAGGATTCGGATCGCATTGTAGACTTTTTGCTCTCAATCACGGGGTTTTAAAATGAAAACAAAACCGTTTTTCTGTTTATTTAGTTTGCACATTAGTTGTTGCTGTTGTTCTATCAGCTGTTCCTCTTACGGGTCGCCACAGAGGATCACTGGTCCGCGTGTTCGATTTGGCACGGGTTTTTACGCCGGATGCCCTTCCCGACACAACCCTCCCGTTTTTAGTTTGCACATGAGTAATACTAATATAAATCAATCAGTGGTCATTTATTCTCCCTACAAAGATAAAAAATCAGTTCTGTTCTGTTTTAAAAAATATTAAATTTATAATATTAAAATGATAAAATTAGCCCTAAACTAAACTTCTACCAAAACTCACTTTAAAAAAAAAACAACTCACAACATGAGCAGATTTGGGTTTGTATGTAGGAAAAGTGACAAGTGAAGCCATGAGCCACCTTAAAAATCAAGCTGTCCATGGCGCTAGGATCGGCTGACTAACTAGCTTAACTCACCTTCTAGATTAGATTTATTATTCTCAGTAAGGAAGAAGAAATAAAGATTGGTGATGAGGAGGGTGTTTTTCTTCGCTGTAGGTTTGGAGGCAGAAAACCAAGCGAATTTGTGAGACTTGAGTGAGCAATGTCAAATCACATACCGGTTAAAATAGACACGTTATTTTTAGCTACATTGCAAAGTTGGAATTTTGGAATATTTTCGATTCGACAATGTCGTAACTCGCATCATATTCGCGCACTAACGACTCGTTTTTCACCACCACTTTGTCCTCCGTGTTTGTTTTTCATGTTCAAGCTCAACTTGGGACCTGATTGGTTTAGAGGTTTAAAAAAAAAAAAAAATGTTCCAACTTCGGAAGATCCGCTGTGAATTAAAAACGTTGGCCACTTGCATGTAAAACACACGCTGTTTGAGAAAAAACACCAAGTGTGAAAGCAGCCTAAAAGAAGTTTTTGTGTGTGTTGGCACACAGAATGACAAACAAACCTAGATGATGAAAATTTGTCTATAAATTGTAATAAATCTTAAAAATTAAGAGGCAAAAACATAACACTTTAAGTGCATATGCAGGCAGGAGATTTTTTTTTAACCTTCATTTGTGAACTTTAGATTGATAAAGGCCACTCCAGCGACCGTTCTGATTGTCCTGTGTCTTGTTTCGTTTTTTTTTAAAAATCTGAACCACATCCAAAAAGCAACTTGTAAAAATGAAAATAAAAACATTTATGCAATTCATAGTCTGAAAATCAATAATTTTTTGCTTGGATGTTTTACTGAGCAAAGTGATTATTGAATAAATGGCCACTGAGTAAGAAGCAAGAAGTTAAAAATGGAGTCTTGGCCTCCAGATGACTCCGGTGTGGGGTTTTTTTTTTTGGGAAACAGTGGAATGTCAGGTACTGCAGAGGTGCCAACATTGCTAACAATAAAATCCTAACAGCAGGGAAAAAAAAAAACCCTAGCATAGCTCGGAGGACAGGACGGCTGTCCTCGTAAGCCTGAGGTTTGCAAATTCGAGTGTCAGAGATCACCTAGATAAATTCAACATGCAGAAAAAGTAGCCGCTATCAAACATAAATGCTTCGTTCACGTCCCACGTCCTTTCCCCTTCAGTGAAGTGGTTTTTCTGTCAGGTGAATGTTATTCACTTTTAGACCTCTGTTTTATCTAAAAAAGCAAAAAACATTGTTTTTTGTTGTCTCCCATAGCTCTGCAGCAAGGGATCAAAAATAGTAAATGCTGCGGCTAAAGCATAAATGTTGGCACCTCTGCGTTCAGAGCCAAAGATAACAGTTACAGCATGTTGGCAGTTAAAAGGGCTAGAAACCCTCATGTGACACAAAGTCAGCAAGGAAATCTTACGTCTTCCCTGTTTTTACTCTTCAGCACTTTCTTTCTTCTGCATTTCTTTCCACTAAGGATTAAGTGCTTTAACTGATTGATGTAAAAAACCCAAAGCCCCACCTGTGTGCATGTCGTATTCAACAAAGTTGTTAACAGTGTTTTGAGCTTTCCCTACCGGAGTATTCTTAAAGGTCAGTGATGATCTCTAACAAGAATACACAGAAATCTGCAGATTCTAGCGAGAATGCTTGGCTGAGAAAGTGGGTGGGAACGTAATGGGAAACAAACACGGTTTCAAATTTCTAAGCCAATCCATCACGTCATGAGGGTGAACCAACCATCATGGTCATAACTAGCTATGAGGACAGATGGTTTTGTTTTGTATTTCTTACCTCAGACTTCTTGGAGGTATGTAACCGTCATACGGTATATGGCAAAAGTTTGTGGACACTTGACCATCACACCCATATGTGCTTGTTGAACATCTCATTCCAGATTTATTCCCCTTTGCTGTTATAATAAGCTCCACTCTTCTGAGAAGCCTTTCCACTAGATGTTGGAGCGTGGCTGTGGGGATTTGTGTTCATTCAACTACAAGAGGATTAGTGAGGTCAGGCACTGATGCTGTGTGAGGAGGTCTGGGGTGCAGTCGGTGTTCCAGTTCATCCCAAAGGTGTTCAGTGGGGTTGAGGTCAGGGATCTGTGCAGGACACTCGAGTTCTTCCACTCCAACCTTCACACACCATGTCTTCATGGAGCTCGCTTTGTGCACAGGGGCATCGTCATGCTGGAGCAGGTTTGGGCCTCTTAGTTCCAGTGAAATTGTAATGCTACAGCATACAAAGACATTCCGTACAATTGTGTGCTTCCAACTTTGTGGCAACAGTTTGGGGAATAACCACAAATGGATGTGATGGTCAGGTGTCCACATACTATTGGCCATATAGTCATTAACAGGCTAATGTCCAACATAGCTATGAGATAGCTATTGTATTGATGGCATAGTAACATGTAACATAATTCAGAAATCATATTGTTAAACAAAAATATTTAACTCAATAAAATTAACTGGAATCAGAGTACTTTATGGAAGAATGGAAGGATAACATAACAGAGATTAGAAATTAACAATTGATGTAGTGCATATTCAGCATTGTGATTTATTATCTATGACAAATATTAATCTGCAATGAGAACCTCATTAAAACTGTGAGCCTTGTTACAGCCCTGGGTACCAAGAATGTATACCAGGAAGGCTGAAGCGTCGCCAAATAAGACGCGAAAATGGTTTCGTTAAACCATTTTGTGAAGACGTTACTCCTCCAGGAAATTTGGATAGACTGCCTCCAATTGTGTATTCTCATCAGTGATCACATCTGGTCTTTGAGAAACCCTAGTGTTGATCATCAATCTCCAGAATCGTCTATAACTCGAGATATAACAAATAAGTGCATGTCACGTTCACACAAATCTTAATCACATTGTGAAGGCATCCGCTGCATTCATTCATCATTTTTGACTAAAAAAAATTAAACATATCAAGGTATGGGGCAAGAACAATCACATCATAAATCAGGTGAAATCAGGTGCTGTGCACAGATATAAACACACTCAGGAGAACATATGGATATAATGTACTTTTTTCATAATTAATTAGCTTAGCGGTTCAGATATAGGATGAAAAATACCCCATTCATGCTCTATCAGTACCAGTGTTACTCTGTAGCACTTTTAGTGCAAAGACCAAGTATGTACAGTATTTAAGCCTCAAAAGCTTTAGGCATGAGTGCTTTGATAATTCAGTCTCTAATGGCACACTTCAAGTACTCCTAATAACTCACAATTAAGTCGTGATTTCAGCCAGTTATGTTTAACAATGGTCTCTTTCTGACTGGCCGAGATTGCATCCGCGACTTAGATGTATCATGAAATGATATGAGATACCAAGTCTGCTTTAGTTCCTCTTCTCGGTCACAATCTTGGTGAGAACCACCACTATTACCGATGTCCACCACAACAGGATGTGGTGTGCGGTGCATATTTTGTGCAGAAGGTTCCAGAAAGGCTAGAGAAAGCCAAACAGTGTGTGCCATCATTCCCATGACATTAGTAGTTTGTTCTGCGATCTGCACACCACCAGAGAAGATGAAGAAAGCTTAGCTTTCCCAGTCATACTTCAGCTTTTTACTTCAACTAAAAATGATCGAGTAGAATGTTTTAGACAGGGGAAAAAAATTGGCATTTCTGGGTAACAGTGAAAGCACACCAGACCAATGGAGGCCCTGGAGAGCCGGAACCATCTGCAATAGGCACTTTTCTTACCTTTTGGTCATGTTTTAAGCCCGGAGAACCTTTCAGCCAAACGATGTCGTAAAGGGCTATGTAGCTCGATAGTTACGCAAGGTTGTATATGAGGTATTTTAGTTCACATTGTAGTTTCTGCTAGACAGCCATCTTTCAAGATTTTGTTTTACTAGTCTTGAAATTTGTGCCTATTTTGTCTATATTTTCTGCTCCTTAGATTTACCAGAGACTGCTCCAGGTAAATGGGATGTCACCACATAAGCACATGCAGGTCTTCACACAATGATAGAGCTGAATAAGAACAGGACAAAAATCACAGCAAAATTAACCACGTCCACCTCCACAATATGGCACTAGGTCATCTCGGGTAGTACCCACTACAGAGCAGTGTCATAGACCTCCTGTTGAAAGGTAACAGGAGGGAGACCGGGGTGAGGGTGATCCCAGTTTGAATCTCTGCTTGTGGGAGGTGTTAAGGGTGGCGGAGGACCAGAAATCACAGGACTTTGGCCCCTCAACTGCTCCCGAACATCTTGTTCAAGACTGGGAGGTATGATTAACTGATCCTCAGGATCTTGTTGGGCAGGTGCGGCAAAGTATCCAGACTTCTTCTTCGGGGCTTCGAGTGCTACCTCGATGATGTTATGACTGTCCTCAGGTGCCACAACAGAACCGTTAGAGAGCTTCTTTCCAAACAGACTGGACGTAGAGGGAGATTTCTTGAGGTCCGAGATCTCTCGGCCACAAACAGCAAGAAGGCAGCCGTTAGCAGTTGACACCACCACGCTGTTCTGACGGCGCATCTTGCTGTTGGTGTAGTCGGAGCCTCTGAGATCCAGATCCTTGGGGCTTTCTGGACGCCCAGAGCGGAGCTGAAAAGCACAGCAATGGATGTCTACCTCAACCTCCAATTTACTCCCATTGGAAATGACACCCTCTAGTGGAGCCTCATCGTCACTGTCTAGACCATTGTCAGACTGGTTGCTGGAAAATGTTGCGGAGGATGGTTGGCGCTGGAACAGAGCTGGGTGTGTTCCGGCTCCGAGACTTCCAGGACCTCCAGTGTTGCAAAACGTGGCAGCCGGGTGCAAGCTGCAGCGGCGCTCAGGCCGTGCATTTGGGCCCGAAGAAGTGTGTTCGTCAGATGCCGTGGATCCAGCTTCACTTCCTACCTCAGATGCAGATGTCTCACTGTTGAATTCCGAGGCAATGCCACTACTTGACGAAGGAGTGGCCGGGTCAAGAGGTGGCACAGATATGGGAATGGGGGTAGGCACGGGGGGTCCTCGGACCTCAACGGAGAGCGGAGGTTCGCAGGTACAACTGTCCTCGCCGATGCGCAGAGCTACAACTACTGCCCCGACATTGTCCTTGCACCCATAGCTCTGGGCAAGCGTGCAGAGCTTTTTGGCGGCGGCTCGAGGATCTCGGACAGCCAGCACAGTTGTCACCGCTTCTTGGTAAGACAGATGTTGAAAAAGTGCCCTGTTGCCCAAGATCAGGAACTCATCCTGAGCGCAAAGGGGTTCAGTTCGTACCCAGGGCTTCGGAAGGACCCAGGGGGACAGATAGGAGCATCCCAACAGGCGAGAGCAGCATGTAACACCACTCACCTTGTTATCCTACAGCACAAAGGGTCAAAGACTTTTGAGTCAACACAGTCATGTGTAAAAACCGCAGCAGGACAAAACTACTAAGCAAGTCATCACAGTGTGAAGTAATCCATTAACTATAATTTATCTAGAACAGGGGTTCCCAAACTAGGGACTTTATGTAGGGTCACTTAATTTATAAATGGGGTCGTGAGGAAAACTAACCATATCCTCTTTTGTTTTAGTCCTTTTTTTTTTGCAAATTAATATTGGTCTAATTATGAAGACGGATTTTCTGTGCAGTAATATCCAATAAAACCACACACAATTTAGGATTTTATATGTTTTACACTTCACATTGCTATCCTGACATGCTGCATTAGTGTAGGAGTTCAGCAATAAAATGGACAAATTTCTCTGTCCATCTACCTTACCTTAGTTCCTTGAAAACACTGAGTGATTCTAACTCAATAAGCCCCAAAAGGAGAAACCAAAATGCTAAGGCTTGGGGGTCACAGAATGTATATTTTGTGATTGTTTGGCCAAAAAGTTTGGGAACCCCTGAATTAAAATGAAAAAAAAAAGGAACATCTCTACACTTTTAGCCATATTATAAACACTTATGAAATACCTATCTATCTATATACCTATACCTATATCTATCAAAATAGCACCAATATTAGCTAAATTAGCTAGGAGGTTATTTAAATGCGAGAAAACTGGCTCACCTTTGTCACAAATCGACACGAGTTGGATTTTAGTCTTAATTTGTATCTTCATTTTTTAGGCATGTTTTTAACAGCAGACAAACACGTCAAAAATATAACGTTACCATAACAACGACCATCTGTCAATCACTATAATTAGGGGATAGCTAGCTAGCTAGCTTAGCACTCAAGATCTGTGGCTAAAACAACTTCACAACAGCAAATCAGTTATATACAGAAGTACTAAGAAAGCCAAGTGTAAACTCATAGTGCTGCTTTAACTACAAGAGAGATGGATAACTATGTTAGCTAGCATGTAGCTAGTAAAATCTACCTCAGTGATGATCGCTTTAGCTGTTTTGACCCTCTCCATCTCCTCAGAACTCTGCTCCAGGCTAAGGACTTTGGACAGGGCCAGCGGGTGGCCGTCACGGCACAGCACAGCCTGGCAGGTTCCCACGTTGGCCACGGTCAGACTGAAGTAGCTGCTCGACTCAGAGGACTCATGATGAATGTAGCAGAGGAGAGCCGATGCCCCGAGCTTCTGCCCAGCCATCCCCAGCTTTCTGCAAAGGACACGGTGTAGAAAAAGAGGCACTGAGCATATATTTACCTTCAATTACATCTTAATGTTTTCTTTAGACTCTTGGATGCATTATTTAGCTTCCATTTTGGGATGTAGCATCTCCTGAATGCTATTGGCTGTCGTGGAAATCTGTCAAGCTCTTTGACACATTCCTTCCCTAAGTTCTGTTTAAAAAAATGTGAAGCCATTCATATATATATATATATAAAACCAGAAACTTCCAAAAGAAAAATGTTTTCTCATATTGAACTGTATAATTAAGGTATTCAATGTAACTTTAGACCACTAGAGGCACTGTAGAGCACTATAGGATAAAGCAGGTCCTGAAAAATTGTGCATCACGTGTTCCTTGAGAAATTCGTAGTGCATTCGTAATGAGTGATAGGATAATTTTACAAAACAGAAAAAGGGGCGGGGCTTATTCTCAGTGACTGTAAACATGCTGACTGAAATCAGCAATGTTATGAAATGTTGTGAAATTTAGTGGATGAGATATTCACATGCTGGAGCAGCTTAAATTTTAAAGGGGATTTTAAACAGATGCAAAATTTTTCATGTTTTTCAATTTATATATGCTAGCCAACATTTAATGTTATAGAAACACATCTAAAGAGGTTCTAAGTCCTTAATGAAATGCATGAGATAATAATTAATAATATTCCGTGTACACAACTATATTCCATGTTCACACAATATTCACACAACTGTGAGAAATTTGTGGATCTGGATTTGTACATGAAATTCTAACCCTTATCTTATTTATACAAGTTACACAGTACTGTGCAAAAGTCTTACACACCCTATTCTATTTTTTTTTTAGTACAACTTTGTTATAGATTTTTATTTTATGACTTCTACATTATTGATTCAGTACAAAAACATTTTAGATTCCAAACATTAGTTTTCCGGCACAGAATGAAACGTTACAGAAAAATGTTTGTGTGTCAGTAAAGAAAGCAGCAGATTCCATAAGAGAC
>CM040985.1:1912227-1926747 GCA_022985145.1 Pangasius djambal | reverse complement strand
CAGAGCAGCCGTGGCCCGGCTATAGAGAGAGGCAGATACACACAGAGCAGCCGTGGCCCGGCTATAGAGAGAGGCAGATACACGCAGAGCAGCCGTGGCCCGGCTATAGAGAGAGGCAGATACACGCAGAGCAGCCGTGGCCCGGCTATAGAGAGAGGCAGATACACACAGAGCAGCCGCGGCCCGGCTATAGAGAGAGGCAGATACACGCAGAGCAGCCGCGGCCCGGCTATAGAGAGAGGCAGATACACACAGAGCAGGCGTGGCCCGGCTATAGAGAGAGGCAGATACACACAGACCAGGCTGCTCTGAGTGTTAGAGACAGAGCTACACTTCTTAAACACCTGTCCAACTTCCAAAACAATTCTATCCCAATTTGAAACTATTTGTCCCGACTTCAAAAAGCTGAAGAATGACACAGAACTGCAGTGTTTGCTTGGAGAAAAAGAGACTACATTTCACTAGCAGCATGGAACATCGATGTTTGAGGGAAGAGGGAAGAGTCGACCAAACAGAGAACCACTGACGCACACACGGACACGTGAACTGAGGCACACAGACGCACACACACATGCACGCATGCACGCATGCACGCGCGTACACACACACTAATCATAACCCATATACTGTACTTTTTTGTTTTGTCTTGTTTCTTCTTCACTTGTTCATCTTATCATTTGTTCTCTGTTCAGGTTTTATTCCTTGCCCATATAAATGCTTTGGCAATGCATTGTACAATTTGTCATGCAAATGAAGCTCATTTGAATTGAAGCTGTAATTGACAGAGAGAGAGAGAGAGAGAGAGAGAGACAGAGACAAAGACAGGGACAAAGACAGACAGAGTGAGTGAGACCTACTTTAAAGCCTTGGAGAAGAAGTTCTCTGGGAGCTCAGTGAGTTTGTTGTGCTGCAGGTCGAGGGTTTCCAGAGGGATGTGATCGAGTAAATCAGGCACATGCTGTAACGAGTTACTGCCAACCAGCAGCTTCCTCAGACTCAGCCCACTGAGCAGTCTAATGAAGGACACAGACAGGAAAGAGACACGGTGTCATCTTCATCACTTCTGAAACTAAAGCCCAGTCCACACTAACACGGGTAAACACATTAGCGTTTTCAGTCCACTTTTGAATTGTAAATTCATTAGCTATCCCACCGGACAAGTCAAAGCTGCAGTGTGTTTGCCTGGAAGTCCTATTAACGAGGCGAAAATGTGGCAATTAACGTAATTTAACTGAACAAGCTAATTTATATATCTGTGGAGATGAAGCTTCATGTTTGTGTCCTCGACAAAAAGGCAAAACGTATTCTTGGCTAACATTTCAGCTGTGGTCTTCTCGGGTCGCACATAAGGATGTTCATTTTTGTTTGATGAAGTGTTTAAATGCTTTAAGTTGACAGTTTTGTGTTAGCATTAGAGCTGTAGAACAGCGTTTGTGCCCGTTCTCCGTGGACAATTCCCCCCAGACCACCAGAGGGCACCCTCACTCACATTTTTTCAATTTCTTTCATTGTTGTCTGCCTCACTTCCTCTGTTTGTGCACACTTGTTTTGTGTTCCCCTAATTAGTTACCCTATTTAGTATTTAGTAGTGTTTGGTTTCATGTCGAATTTCCCTTGCCTCGACCTGTCTTGCTGTAGTCTAGTCCTTTGTTTTAGTTCTTCTAGTCTTTGGTCCTTTTTCTGTCTTTTGTTTTAAAGACTGTTTGCACTTGCATGTGACTCCCTGGATTTGTGATAACTACTGCGTTTTGCTCGGTTTAGTGGCTGTTTCCGTTCCTGTTCCCCATTCTGGAATGTCTAGCAACAATTCAAGCTAATTAATATAGCTAGTAAAAAATACTTCGTATAAAAGCCAGATCGCAGCTTTAACTTGTGTGTGTAACGCAGCAGTGGGTGCAGAGTAGTGCGCTCGACAACATCACGCCGCTTTGCGCCAGCAAGAAATATACACGTTTTCAAATTCACACGTGTCAGTGTTCTATCCATAAAGCTTTCCATGACGATGCTGCCATTTTTCATCTTCACATTTTTATAGATAGACAAACAAGCAGACGGACAGAGAGAGAGAGAGAGAGAGAGAGAGAGAGAGATAGATCGCTCATCGTCTGCAGCGGTGTCCTGGACTCTTATCACAGCCGATGGAAATCGCATTAATATGATGCAATAATACGCTGGACACTGAGACTGAGGTCTCACTGCTGCGCCTCGGGACAGACAGCTGAATAAAAGTTTCGACACGTCACCGACCTGGCCGGCAGCTCCAGCAGCAGATTGTGGGAGACGTCCAGCACCTCGAGCTTTCTGCTGTCACACACCCAGTCGGGCAGGCATTCCACAACATTCCTGTCCCATAACACAAAAAAACACAACGTTTAATCCTGTTAGGGAATATTTACCACTTTTGTGTGTTCTGTCCAATAATTAATTAAACTCAAACACTAATTGGACCCAATTAATTATTTCTACTTCCCAGCAATCTGTAATCATCCAGGCTAAGACTTGCTAGCAAACATAGCTACAGGTTTACGCAATCTACTGCTAGCTAACATGCAAATTAATCTGGTCAGCTGCATAGTTGTGAGCCTAATGTTAGCTAGTTTGTGTTTAATTTAATCTTGGCTTAAGCATAGCTATTAGACACAGCTACTGGGTTACTACTTATACCAGTTAGCTTAAACTGAGCTTAGTCTCAGCCTCAGACGCTCCTCAGCTCTGACTGTGCACTATTTATACCAGCAAGAAAACAAACTTCTTGGAGTAGAAAAAAGAATATTTTAGAAAATTCATGTCTCAAAAGTTACTTAAGAGATTTGTTTGAAGTAAATGAGAATCTGGTGTGTTTGGTGGCAGGCTGTGATTGGTCATCTGCCACGTCAGTCAAATTGCCTGGGTCGTAAAATTAGAAAATTCTGATGGCGCTAAATAATACAAAAGAAAAAAGGATGTAAATCATAAAAAAAAATGAAGACTAAGACTCTCTAATGAATGCTTATGAGACGAGCTTAATGTTTGCTAGCTTGCTTACGCTTGGCTTAAATGACCTGACCAAACATTTAGCCAAATTTAGTTATCTAACTTGTTATGTAGCTTGGATAGCTAATGCTGGGAAGGTAACCTCAGCTAAGCTATTTACTCTGCACCGTTAAAGCAGTTTGGCTAATGTTGATAAAGGAGGACGTGCTAATTTTGTAACACTTGTTTGAACAACACTAACTTCACTCAGGTGCAAATACAAACAGTGTCAATCCACCAATTATGCACTATACGTGCACTCACCAGGACACGTCCATGTGCGTCAGCTGATTAGGAACGGGATAGATGCTGACTGTGGATAAACCTGTGAGAGAAAGTTTTAGACAATATAACACACTCTACGTGTTCACTCAGAGTGTGTGTGTGTGTGTGTGTGTGAGACACTGGTACTCACGGTTGTTGCTGGCGTACAGGCTACGCAGCGTGAAGCCGCTGAGCGTGAGCGCCTCCAGCTGGTTGCGCTCGCAGTGCAGAGTGTCCAGGTTACAGGCGGCGCTCAGGTCCAGTTCGGTCAGCCGGTTGTCCCTCAGGTCCAGCTGGATGAGCTGCTTTATGGGCTCCAGAGTCTCGCTTTTCACACTGCAGAGCCCGTTTAGCCTGAAGGGAACGCACACATGAGAACGGTACGGGAAGCATCATGAAATCTTTTTAATGGACATTTGACAGCTCTAGGGTTCTCTGTGTCAACGTGGATCCTCCTTTTTCCTCCCAACTCCCAAAAACATGCCGACAGATGGACTGGCTACACAAAAACCCCTAGGTGTGAATGAGTGTGTGAATGTGTGTGTGCTCTCATGTCACGCCCAATGCTCCCAGGATCAGGGGTGGGTGATATGATAAAAAATATCAAATCGCAATTCATGATATGCATCACGATATAAAGCTCTGCTAACCAACTGCCAGCACTACAGGAAATAAAAAGCTGGTGAATTTAAGGATACTTATGTCTAAGGATTTCATGTCTAAAAATGTATCATTATTTAATTTTTTTTAATTAATAGAACTTAATTTAATAAATAAATCTGTAAAAAAAAAAAATTCACAATTTACAAACATTCAGTATGAAATCTGCTGCATCTAATACAATTTTCTAAATGTTATTTATTTTAAAAAAATTCAGAATTATTTAAAAGAAAAAAAGACATCACATTATTGGTATCTCAGAAAAGTGTACTGCGTTATAATTTTTCAAAATATCGATATCGAAATATTTCACAGCCCGTACCACGGTTTTATGCTACAAAAGTGGTTTAAAAAAAAAAAAAAAAAAAAAGCCATTATGCATAGAATCTAGACTCGTTTTAAAATCACGACCTGAATCAATATCGCACTGAATCTGAGGGGGTCTAAAATTTCCCACCTCTAACTATCATGATACTTGAGAATTTCTTTGCTTAAAATAAAACAGCACCATTTTTCATCCTCCTTCAGTGTGCCAAATAACAGGAAATGGAAATTCTGACTTTAACAAACAAGACAAAAGGCTCGAACACGACCAGGGCGACGTTAAAATAGGAAACTTTGCACTGAGAAGAGGGAACTGAAAGTGTGGCCTCTGACGAGCGACGTGAGCCTTGCTGTTCACAATGAAATAACCCGATAACCCGTTTTTTAATGTTTCTTAATGCTCCGACGGATGGACAGCTGCTTAAACAGCTTCTCCGGAGGAGAGCCTCCGCGTCTGAGGGAGGGAGGCGTTTTTCATGAACCGAAAACTCAGTGTGAACTCCAGTCCCTCTGCTCACATCTGGTGTTTGTCTGCATTTCTCCGACAAGAAGTGAGAGACACCGGAGAAAAAAATGTCATTAAAGTCCTCCAGAACATGTCGTTTTCAAGAATTACAAAAATTAACTGTCCAGAAAAATAAACTGTTTAATATTTTTAGTGTCTGAAAATGACAAAAAAAAAAAAAACATTCTCGAGCTCTTCACGGTCATTTAAAATAGCACTACCTATGAATATACATGAGTATGCAAATTAGGAAATGCTCCAACCCACGCCCTTCTTCGTGCGATCCCTTACAGCGTAATATCACTAATTTCATCGGCTAATTTAGTTACCCGGAAAGCTAACTGCTATTAAAATTTTCATCAGTCATCAGGCTATAATGTTACCATGACAACAGTCATCTGTTCCTCCCTAATAAGTTTCTGCATGTACCATCACATCACCATCTGCTCATAAGTTGCATATGGGATGTGACTGGTCCACTTATTTTGTGACATCACAGGCCGAGCTCATTTGTAGCTCCGCCCCCAAATCAGTTTCACTGAGAAAGTTTGCGTTTTAAAATAGAAAAATGTGACGTTTTTGCGTCGTTAGCTCAAATGTGTTTCTTCAGAATGGGCATCTAGGGGCGGTAGTGGCTCAACAGTTAAGGCTCTGGGTTACTGATCAGAAGGTGAGAGGTTCAAGCCCCAGTACCACTAAGCTGCCACTGTTGGGGCCCTTGAGGAAGGCCCTTAACCCTCTCTGCTCCAGGGGTGCTGTATCACGGCTGACCCTACACTAACCCTATGTCCTAACAAGCTGGGACATGTGGAAAAAAGAATTTCGCTGTGCTGTAATGTATATGTGACAAATAAAGGATTCTTCTTCTTAAAATGGTTCATGTTGGACTTTTGAGGTCAGGGTGAATTTCAAAACAAATTTTACAAGCTCAATGTTGGCTCTTTTTTTTTTTTTTTTTTTTAAACATGCCCAAGTCGAGGATTAAACTCATTGTGATTATGTTTATTAAAATCAGATGGAGGATTTGAGGTCTACTCTGAGATATTTAATGAAATATAAATACCAGCCCTCATCTCTGTCTGTCTGTCTTTCTCTCTCCCCGTGTTCGTGTTCCCACAGCAGCACAGAACATCTCTTACAACTCCGACCAGAGATCTATTCGTAAATCCTGTAAATCCATAACCCCACACAGAGAGCAGTCGAACTGAACATAATAACTAAAATGGTGGATAAAAAAAGTGACCGAAAAACTCCAAAACCAGGGACTGACCTGTTTTCCCTGACGAAAATATCGTGTGTCAGGTGAGACGAGTGTGGAAACCTTAAATCTAGACCAGTGAGTGGCTCTGTTTTGTAACAGTGGATGATCCTGTTACATTACTGTTGTCTATGGATTGTGCATTATGCATAAAGAGACTGACAGGAGCATTAACTCACAGACAAAGCCAGGGAGTGCAAGATAAAGATTAAAGAGAGGAACAAAAGACAAGCTCCATGCCAAGCGATGCCCTATTCACTCTCTCAGTTGTCGACAGGCAGGATGCGATACCCAGCAAAGTATTACAGCAGACTGTAGTTCAGCAACTCCAGTTTTCTAAACACGAACCAGCATGGGCTCTGTAGCAGCTCATCTGTTGCAGTTTATCCAATTATATTACAGACATATTTATGTAAATTTTTAGCCGAAGGCAGCTCATCGGATCAGAGGCTAGCTACAACAAGAGCTAGAGACATTAGCTCAGAAAGGGGACACGACTGACAACATGGCAACGTGGCATAAAAATTTCATCGCAGATGAAACCAGAAAGGGAAAAGATGACTAGACAGAGAAGTGTGTGTTTATTCTTTGCTTCAGAATGAAAAATAGATGCTTCTCATCTGTTCAGTGTCCAGAGTTCAGTCAAAAGGGACAAAATATTATTACTTCGTTATTGAGTCATTTATTTTACAAAGCAAAAGCTGTCAGAATATAACATTATCAAGAGCAACCATAATCTGTTCGTCACTAACCAGGTCCCGCACCACGTTATCCGCTACTAATTTGCATACGGGACGTGATTGGTCCACTTATTTTGTGACATCACAAACCATTCACAAACCTCCTGTGTAGCTCCAGCCCCGAATCGGTTTGTGTTTTAAAATGCAATAATGTGAGTTTATTAACTGTTTAACCCATAACACTTTTGAGCTCAGGGTGAATTTACAAACAAACCAAACCAAACCAAGAGCCGCTTTTCACGCTCGTTTGGGCTCGCTTTGGGGCGGGGCTCATAATCATAATCATAGCTTTGCTTTCACATGGGACAATTTCTTTCAAACGATTCAGTCAAGTTAATTGCTTTTTTTGAAATTTTATGTACATGGACCTACAAATTTTCGTTAAATACCCCTGACCTATATAGTGCACCGTTTGCAGTATATGACGTTTTGTATCGCTGCCTGAAAACAGAGGTAAAAAAAAAACAGTGCACTATTTTAAGAGCCTAAAACAGAACGTTGTGGGACACCATATCACTCTTTCTTAGGTTTTGAAAAAACTCTATTACTGCTATATGAAAAAACACAAAATGATTTCTAGTCTGATTCGTTATTTCATTATCCTTACTTGTTTTTTTTTGTTGTTGTTGTTTTTTTGGTAATTTTTCTCTGATTTTCTCCCTAATTTAGTAATGGCCAATTCCTACCCATCAGCCAGTGTGAACTCCAGTCCCTCTGCTCACATCTAGTGTTTGTCTGCATTTCTCCGACAAGAAGTGAGACACACCAGAGGAGAAATGTCATTAAATAGAATATATGTGAGTATTTAAATTAAGAAAAGGCTCCCAAGTCCTTCTTCCTGCCATCTATAATATTGTAATATCGCTAACACTGGCTGTTTTAGCTACCCTGAAAGCTAACTGCTATAAAATTTTTTCCGTTAATTCAATTATAGGACAAAATGGTGATGTTTCATCATAAAGCCACCAAAAAATAAGTGAGCGGGACTATTTATAGCTCCGCCCACACACCACTGTGCAGTTCTCTTGGCTCTCTGCAGGAACCAGAACCATATTCAGCAGTGGTACTTTAGTTACCGATTCAATCAGCGGCATCACAAGTGTACACTTGTCCGTCGTGCCGTAAATAAAGCGCCCTGACGCTCTTTTGGCTCACCGTAAGTCAATGTTCTTGACGTGACTCATCCTCAGCAGGCTGCTGAGCTCCAAGGCTTCGACTCGGTTCCCGGCCATGAGCAGCCGGTCCACAGCGCTGAGCCTCTCCAGCACGGCGGGGATGTGAGGGAACGTGTTGAAGGAGAGCCCGAGACTGCAGAGCTGCACCAGATCCCCCAACTCATCAGGCAGAGAGCTCAAGTGATTCCCATCCAGAGAGAGAGTCTGCAGGCTGGGAGAGAGAAAAGCACGTCGAAAACGCTTTCTTCTGTAACTTCTGTACGTAATTCTGCTACAGCGCTCGCTATCTTACACAGCCCTTATGCATCATTTAACACTTTTTTTTAAAATTACTCTACAAATGGGTGCACAGATAGAATTTGACAAGATCTGGCAACCTGTTTTGATGATTACAAAGAAAAAGATGGACTCTTTTAATATCTCAATTTCTTTCTTTCTTATTTCTGTCATTTCTTCTCTGGCATTTTTTATATCTTTGTATTATTCATCATCTGTATTTTTGTCCTCCTTGGTTTGTTAATTGTATAATTAATTACTTCTGAATATTATTTTGTATATATTTTTTCTGTTACAACACAATAAAATAAAATAAATAATAATAAATAAAAATAAAATAAAATACTCTAAAAAGACACTTTTTCTGGCTCATGTTAATCTCTCTATGCCCATGGCCTGTTATATAATACACCAAAATATTATTATAAAAAATATTATTTAAAGAATATCAGCATTAGATGGGACTTGTGGGAATATTTGTGTATTTTATTTTTTTAAATCTGCGATGCACTGAAAGACACAACTGTCAGTATTTGAACTGACCTTTATTCATAACAAAGTTTTTAATAATAAGTTTAAGGTTATTTTCAAACATCCCAAAAAAGGAAAATTCAATGTATTTTCAAACAATATTTTAGTGATAAATAAAAATCTGTAATCAACCTGTTAACTGGGTTAAACCTATCATTTTAACCTGTTAATCTCTGAAAAATAATTTGCTTATTATTGTTTTTCTTCATTAAGTATTTGATCGTTTTGGAACATCTTTACAAGCATGAATATGCAAATTAGGAAACGCCCCACGTACTAGTTTCATCCCTAATAGAATAATATCAGTAACATCTGCTAGGTTAGTTAGCTAGCTAGTCCATGATAGTGAGTTAACTCACATTACTGAAGATGAGCGGGATTTCAGTGGGATGCCATAGTCTCCGTCTGAGTCATTTTCTCACCGTTTTATTCAGCAGAAGACTAGTTAAATTATCTAGTTACCTAACTAGTTCTGTTTCCAGAAGTTTCCAGATACCACATCAGCCTCCTCTAACAATTTGCAAATGAGATGTGATTGGTCCGAGCTAATACAGTGACATCACAGATTGAGTTCACACTGCTTTAAGATTCTCTGCTTTGCCCAAATCGTTATATAAAATTTATTTTACGGCCACTTTATTATTATTTTTATTTTCTCTATTATCTGCTTCTTGCCTTATGCTGTTTTTATTTGGATTTTTGAAGCACTTTCAGCGGCATTTTAATGTACAAAATGTGCAATAAATAAATTATTATTATTAATATTAAGTACAGATAATCGTAAAGCTTTAAAGCCAATTAGAAATGGGAAAAAAATCAAGTTTATTTCACAGAGCAGCTCGCAGCACTCTCACTAATCACCTGCATATAATTATGCTAATGCTGATGAATATTCATAATCACAAGAACCCGGATCACAGTATGCAGACATCCTGTATACAGTAAGGTCAGTAACATTATCCCTGATATAGTATAATGTTTTTATGATTAGGGGTGTGGTTAGTGATATCACGGCTGCACGTACCCTGTACCTTTACCAGGTACATTATACTGTTGGTATAATAAAAACATTTAGAACTGTGAGATTGTGGGAATTATGGGACTGTGGGAATGCGAGCTGACTTCTGGAGGTTGCCGATGCGAGCGGGCACGGAGCCGAGACCGTTACAGGACAGGCTGAGCTCAGATAGAGAGGGGATTTCACACACGGCCTTGGGGAACACGCCTAGTCGGTTGTGAGACAGGTTGAGACTCTTCAGCTGAGTGAACCTGCAAAAACACACACACACAGGGACAGAAGATGAGATAAGATGTACAATGATTAACTCACACAGCAGGAGATATTTCATGGGCAAGGGATCTTTTCATTTCAATAAACCAATGCCATCTTTTCTGTCACAAACATAAAAAAAAAGAAAAGAAAACGCACTGCTCTTTTCAGTTATTATTACGACCTTACTCGTTACGACTCGCTGATTACTAAACCTCACAGGGATGGTTCTTTTCACGCATCACGATATTCTCTTAAAACACACATACAGTATAAATAGCACTCCCTGTTGTAATTCCTTTTAAAAATGCAATTACATTTTAATGACAAAAAAAAAAGTATTCATATGCATGTCAAAACCTGGGATTAAAAGATCCTCTCTGACTTTTTTTTGGTAAAAAGGAGTTAATTTTATTTGCAAGTTATTTACAGTCATAGGTCATATGAATATGTGTAAGTATTTACAGTTTTACATCAAAATATTGCTGACAAGTCTGGAAAAAAGTAGGACATTTTTAAAACTTTGTATCTGCTTTGACTCGATTGAGAGACAAAACCTTACGGGTAAATATCTGAAACTAAAATTACAGAAATAGCAAAACCTTTTGAATAACTTCACATTATTTCGACTGATATAATGGAGGTGACGTGTTTGCGTTCTGGATGTGACGTGTCTGAACCAGTCAGTGCTCCATATATTTGAGGTATAACAGATGAAATGTTCTTGATAATTCAGTGATAAGTTAAATACAGTGAAATACGAGTGAAAATTTTAAAAAGTAGCTTTGTTCCTGTGCTCAAAACTTTATTTTTTCCAAGGTACTGTTGACATTTGCATAGAAATTGCCCTTAATGTCGTGGGCAGGTACAAACAAAAATAAGCACCGTTTTCCCGGGGGCACAGTGGTAGGATTCATGCTTAATCAAAAATAAATGTATAAATAAAAACGTGTTTTAGGCCACGCCCACTTCAGAATTATATCCGAATACAGATGCAGATAAGGATAGTTTCAATGTGTTAACCCTCTACTTCATAGTAAATAGCCATGATTTTCTTTCTCTTTTCTGTTCATCGTTGATCAGGTTCTAAAGTCAAAACGATTTTCTGAGGGAGATTTTATTCCCTTTAGAAATCTTGTAATGTGAAATTCTGGCCGCTCAGCCTCGTAGCACATAAACACACACTGTTTATAGCTCAAACAGTAAAACACCAATACAAGAAGTTGACTATTAACATTAATAGCGTCATCTCTGCAGGTTTTTTTTCTCACTCTCTGTCTGGCACGAACGCTAAATACATGGTCCCTGCCAGAACAACTCAACATAACACAGAACATTTAACAGCTTTATTGAAGCATTATGTAACCTGGAATTTGAGCAACATTACACAGTTATCTTATCAACAACAATGCTATACGCTTACATGCAGCAGTGTGGTTTTACAGAATGTAGTAGATGTGAGATGGTTTCGAAGGCTGGTGTGATCCATAAGATCTCTACCTGTTAAAGTTGCAAAGACCTCCAGGACCCTCGAGACTGATGAAGTTGTGACGCAGGTTGAGGTGTGTGACATCTTGGCTGTAGAAGAGATATTCAGGAACCTCCTCCAGACTGTAGCAGGACAAATCCACCAAGCTGATGGTCTGAGACACCACCTACACACACACACACCATAGAAGATGTTTGTCTGGTGGAATGGTTGCCAATCAAAAACCCAGAACTTTCGGTACCCTGATAGTCTCTATTTCTCATGAAATAACCTGTGAAAGTAGGAGGAGTTTCTCTGGGGCCTGTGGGTGGATACCAGTGATGGACATTTCACTTATGTTTATCAGGTTTATGTTAAAACCTGTCTTTACTGTCACTTGTCTCCTTCACATGGCGAGCTATTAAATAGAAGATAAGTTTGTTTGGCATCAAGTAAGCAACCAAAAGGAAACCAAGGGTGCCAATACTTTAGTGGAATTGACAGAGTGCAACATTTAAAATACAACACAAATACAAGAAGTCGCAATTTTCCCATGGCTAAATCTCAAACTGCATTGTATTGAACATACTGTACATCCTTTACCCTATGTAGTGAGCATATATAGTGAACAGGAAGCCATTTTGGATGTTAACAGTGAAATGTACCTGGATCACAGGTAAGAGACGTAAAATCAAGCTAAATATCAGCGACACGAATCCAGAGACAGTGTCAGGACAATCCCTGTCACTCGTGCATACAGTACATGCTTCATATCTGAAGTTTTCATTTTAATTTCAGTCTCTGATGAGAAAAGATCGCAGCTACAATGATAATAATAATAATAATAATAATAATAATAATAACTTAGTCATTCGGATATTGTTCGTTTTAGTTTAGATTTAGCTGCTGAAAAATTCAAAGAAGTTTTGTCAATAAAAGTGAACGATTTCAACCCTTTAAATTTCCCCAATATGTGCATTTTAAGAACGTACAAAGGTAAAATTGCAAATGCAATAATTTCCTAAATTTGAATTCTTTCTTCAATGAAATGGCAGATCTCTTTACGAACACAAATTGCCATTATGCGTTTAATAAAGCTCCTTCATGCCGTACTGCGTGCTGTTAATAACTATAACGAGCACATTTATTACGCTGTATATACTTAATAAATGTAAATTCATCGGGTATGCTAGTTCCAGCTAGCTAGTGTTATATTAGCCTAAAAAGACAGACAATAAACAATTTTCAAACAATTTTCATCTTAATTTACAGCGACATAATGAACACAGTGTCTGGGTGATATGACGATATAATATCAATAAATTAATAAACTATTTTAAAGATAATAGAGTAGTAAATTATAGTAATAAACTACTTTAACGATTTATTAATATTTATAACTGTGTTTTTTTTTTTTAAATCATTCTAAACTTAATGGAACTGAATAAAAGCACCTAATTTTTTATTTTATTTTGCTTAATCTTTAAAATTGTACATTTCCTACACTTTCTCTCCCTTTTTCAATGTTAGAATTTTCTAGACATCAAATAAAAGTATCATCAAACTCAGTTTTTCATTTTTAATGCAGTTTAAATGCAGCTAAATTATACATCGTGATATGTATATACACCACGTCATATATTGTACAATAGTCTTTTATTATTCTGAGGTGATTATTTTTGTCAGTCCTACTCCCAGCGTTTCTCTGTGAGACCCTGGTGAGATCTCGATACACACCTCTAGTATGTAAGACAGGTTACTGTCAGAGAAGCAGACAGTTTAGCGTGAGAGAGACAGTCTGAGTCTCTCTGACTCCATTTTCCACAGACTGCTGTGGACAACAAATTCCTCTAGCAATATTACGGCAACTACGGTGACATGACACAACATGTTATTTAAGGAAACATGAGAAATTAAGTGTGTGTGTGTGTGTGTGTGTGTGTCCATGGTGGACTTAGCGCCTAGCGTGCACGGCTGTCGGCTTTGTGGTGCTGCTTTATAAAGACGCTCTTTGAGTGGAGCAGAGAGGCGAGATAAGATCTCCAGTCGACTTCTCAGATTTTATTTCCTCTCTCATCATATTAAACAACTCCTCTCCTCACACAGGCCCGGTTTGTGCTCAAGCGCTCGCTGCCTGGATGAAGTAACGTTCCCTTACCAGACCGAACGTGACGTGACGTGACGTGGCGTGGCGTGACATGATGTTAGAGGCATGGCTTATTTGATTGGCATATCTACAGTGGTGTGAAAAAGTGTTGGCCCCCTTCCTGATTTCCAATCTTTTTGCATGTTTGTCACACTTTAATGTTTCAGATCATCGAACAAATTTAAATATTAGTCAAAGATAACATGAGTAAACACAAAACACAGTTTTTAAATGAAGGTTTTTTATTATTAAGGGAAAACAAAATCCAAAACTACATGGCCCTGTGTGAGAAAGTGTTTGCCCCCTTAACCTAATAACTGCTTGGGCCACCCTTAGCAGCAACAACTGCAATCAAGCGTTTGCGATAACTTGCAATGAGTCTGTTACAGCGCTGTGGAGGAATTTTGGTCCACTCATCTTTGCAGAATTGTTGTAATTCAGCCACATTGGAGGGTTTTCGAGCATGAACCGCCTTTTTAAGGTCATGCCACAGCATCTCAATAGGATTCAGGTCAGGACTTTGATTAGGCCACTCCAAAGTCTTCATTTTGTTTTCAGCCATTCAGAGGTGGACTTGCTGGTGTGTTTTGGATCATTGTCCTGCTGCAGAACCCAAGTTCGCTTCAGCTTGAGGTCACGAACAGATGGCCGGACATTCTCCTTCAGGATTTTTTGATAGACAGCAGAATTCCTGGTTCCATTTATCACAGCAAGTCTTCCAGGTCCTGAAGCAGCAAAACAGCCCCAGACCATCACACTACCACCACCATATTTTACTGTTGGTATGATGTTCTTTTTCTGAAATGCGGTGTTACTTTTACGCCAGATGTAATGGGACACACACCTTCCAAAAAGTTCAACTTTTGTCTCGTCAGTCCACAGAGTATTTTC
>CM040985.1:1893011-1907753 GCA_022985145.1 Pangasius djambal | reverse complement strand
ATCCTCTTAGCAAAGTCCACTACCATCTGTCCTTCAAGGTTCCTTTCCTTAACTCCAAACTTGCCCATCACCTCCTCATCACCTGTGTTCCCCTCACCAACATGTCCATTAAAATCTGCTCCTATCACCACTCTCTCACCCGTGGGAATATTCTCTATCACCTCATCTAATTCACTCCAGAATCTCTCTTTCTCCTCTAGCTCACAACCTACCTGTGGGGCATAACCACCAACAACATTCAACATCACCCCTTCAATCTCTAACTTCAGACTCATCACCCTGTCTGACACTCTCTTCACCTCCAGAACATTCCTCCCAAACTCCTCCTTCAAGACCACACCTACCCCATTTCTCTTACTATCCACACCATAATAAAACAGCTTGAATCCTGCTACTATACTACGAGTCTTGCTACGCTTCCACCTGGTCTCCTGTACACACAGTATATCCACCTTCCTTCTCTCCATCATATCAGCCAGCTCTCTACCTTTCCCTGTCATAGCACCAACATTCAGAGTTCCTATTCTCAGTCCTACACTCTTACCTTTCCTCTTCTCTCTCTGTCTACGCACTCTCCTCCCTCCTCTACTTCTTCGACCAACAGTAGCCCAATTTCCACCGGCGCCCCGTAGGTCACCGGCACCGATGGCGGCCGCTGTTAACCCGGGCCTCGACCGATCCGGTATGAAATTCAGAGTACTGAAGATTTGCATGATTAAATTTGGCAATGTTTTACACAGGATGCCCTTCCTGACGCAACCCTCTCTATTTATCTGGGCTTGGGACCGGCACAGAAGTCACTGGACTGTGACCCCCACCATGGGCTATTTCGTGACATATTATCCCAATTAATTTCATTTCGCTATATGAATACTTACGCATGGCACTGCATTTACACTGTAATGACATCATTTATCTTATTTTTAAACAAATAACTTTACTAAGAAGCAGCGTATTGACCCGCTGCATTGTAGAGCAGTACTGTGCTATAACTTTTTACATTTTTTTCACATTTTTGAGAGGAACTTCTGACATTAACACTCAGACAACAGCAAATCGCCTCCCGAGTCCTAATTGGTCGAGGCACTACGTGGTTCTAACACATGATTTCAGAAAAGGAAACAATGTCTGAATTATTTTGTTTCATTTAACATATGAAAAGTTTTGTATTTATGAAGAGGAGGAGTTTGGAATTCAGTGCTAACAAAGACTGTGTTTTTTTTCCTTATTCATTTATTTATTTTTGTAAAAAGTATCATTGGAGTATCAAAAATCGCGATATTACACCTAGCATTGATATCGTCTGGTATCGTGACAGCCCAACTCCAGCTTAATAATATTCTGTAGGCTCTGAATATTAGCTGATGTAAATCCGTCCTCCGTGCTCGTCTCGTCCTCGCCCCGTCATCCACAGCTGTGTTTGTACGCCCAGCTGTGGCTCTGTTCTTACAGAGAGAACCGGGGTGAAGGGACAAACGACAGGCGTCTCACCTTCCCCCCGACCAGAGGCAGGATGTGCATCTTCCCCGTCAGACTGTCCTTCACAGACGCCACGATGAGACACGTGCCGCACAGGATCACCTGTCGCTCCGCCCACTTGTGGAGCTGCGTCTTGCCCTTGCGCACGCTGAACACGCCCTTCAGGAGGGTCCGGTCCTGCTGGTCAGCGTTTACCGGCCGCTCTGTTTGTGCGCACACACAAACACACACACACACACACACACACACACACACACAAATAGACACGCATCAATAAAAGGAATATACACACAAACCCACACTCTCACAAGCTCACACACACATCAAATTAAGGTTTATACAAAAATAATATGAAATACTAAATAATATGACCGTGAGATTAACACAGAGCCCTACTGAGCGTCATCTGTCACAATATCACACACACAGACACACTGTCAGACACACTCAGACATGAGAGCGCACACACACACACACACACACACACATATATATATATATACACAAGGAAATGTTTATACAAAATAATATGAATACAAAATACAAAACAATACGACTCAGAGTTTAACACAGAGTCCTACTGAGTGACAGCTGTCACAATATCAGATACACACACACACTCACACATAATCTTTGACGCACACACACACACCATGTGTTAATTAGGCCCATATGTGTCGTACAGTTCAGGCAAAAATAATAAAGAAAAGTCTGCCAGAAAATGATGTCACATGTACTGGTCAGTTCCCAATCACACACACACACACACACACACACACACACACACACACACACACACACACACACACTCTCTCTCTCTCTACTGGGTCACTGGGTTCACATAGAAACAAACACAGCTGTGTAATAACGGCTTTCTTCTGTTTGTCTCATATCTCATACTGTTCGACACGTGCATTCATATGCATACACACACACACACACACACACACACACACACACACACACACACACACACAGAGTTATCAGAGCTTTATCACCCAAACCATGCAAACCCCTTAAACTGGAGTTACTGAATATGTAAGGAATAAAACACTCCGTGTCATGCAGTTATAGGAAAATAATCAATGACGGGCTGGTGTGAAGAAGCGATGTTATGTTGCAAAGTGTTTTATTCTTCTTATACCGCAGCAATGTGCTGGTGAATACATTTTTTATTTATTAAGAAAAGACATGTTGTTCTTTTAATCCATTTATAGTGATGTTGCGGAACTGGGTCCCTCGAGGACTAGTGGTTAGGCCACGGCGCTCTCATCGCCCCGATAAAAGTGGGGAGAGTTGCGTCAGGAAGGGCATCCAGCATAAAAACTGTGCCAAATCAAATATGTGGACCAACGATCCGCTGTGTCAACCCCTAACGGGAGCAGCCAAAAGAAGAAGAACAATATAGTTATGTTGTGAAATGTCCAAGAAACAAGTACGTTGGTGGTTTCACTTACGTTACAGCAGCTATAAACGGCCACTTCCTTGCCAGTCTCTCTTTTTTCTCTCTCTTGAGAGAGCAGTTGCGAAAAACTGCAAAAAGCCTAAACTCCTCTGTCCTGCAGTTTTCGGAAATCTAACACTACATCTTTGCCTCTGACTGTTATGAAGCTCTGGCACTGGAGACTCCTTCCATGAAATGTCAAATAAACATCTCCTTACAGATCGACGATCATGAGCGTCCGCCGTACGCCTTACGAAAGTAATGCGTATTACTGCGTATTAATGCGTATAATTAATGCAGACAAACCTGTGATTTGCAGCTGCACTACTGTCAGAGCTGCTGTAACGGAAAATTAATCAACACCTTCTGACCAATCACAATCCAGAATTATACAGCTTTAGGACATAGGGATGGTCATTATATAAGGAACACATATAATCCTGAAACTTGCACCTTCCCTACAAAACACACACACACACACACACACACACACACACAGCGTTGGCTGACGCTCAAAGCCCTGAGCTCATCCTCCCCAAACGCAGTCAGCTTGATGGATGTCAGGCTTCGGCCACATTAAACTCACCACCTTCAATCTGATTACGGCGTCAAGGCTGGCTGCGATACAGGAGCTCTGAAGGACACGGTGGACAGCGGTGCAGGTCCCAGAACCACCACAAGTCAACCCCTCAGGATAATTACATCTCAAACGAAGTCTAAAGGACGGAGGTAACTTTTCTCTCCTCTCGGCTTTCCTTTCCAACGTGTGGGTTTGTGTTTTCGCTCCTGAGACCTGGCACATCTTAACTTCTCTGTCTTTGTTCGTAGAAACCCGATGGAGCCACCAAGGAAAGGATCGAAGTGCGGCTTGATGCCCAGCCGAGTGTCTTTTGTTTAGAAAGCTGATAAGGTGCAAGTGACTGTGGCAAACACGCTGGATCGATGGAAGAGTCAGACTGACAGGCTTCCCTAGCAAACCCCCCCCCCACCGGTCACCTCCCTGCAGCACCTTCCATTCACACGTTTCACAATTTTAGCAAAATGCCAATTAATCTGTGGTTCCATCAACTGCAGTCATGTGAAATCCTGAAGACGGCGTGAAAAAAGTGATCAGGGAGAAGAGACCACCACACCCGGAGTACAGAAAAGAAAAGAGACAAAACAGTGGAGAGATTCAACATTTGATGTTTGTCCGTTCATTTCATTCGTCTTCTGCGGCCATGTTCATGTTTAGAAACATCAAGATACAGCGCTGAAAAGTGACTTACGCCCAGTACGTCATCATTTATTTAAAAATAATCCGTGCCATCCCTTTTTTTTTTTTACATCTTCTCATTACTGATTTTTCCACCTCAGCTGAGAGTACAAACTTTTTCACTTCAGTTTTTTTTCCTTATTTAAAAAATTTGCATAAAAGAGTCACATCAAAGAAGCATAGCACTTCATTTCTGTGAACTAAATATAATGAACATAAGCATCAGATTACGATAAACTTAATTTAAAAAAAAAAAAAAGTATATTAAAATGAGATTGGTATAAAAGGCTACGTTGATTAACAGGATTTTAACTCTACTACCAGCGCAGCGTGCCACTGCCTTGTGTTTAAACACGTGCTGAAAAGAAAACAAACGTGGTAGCCAGATAACAGTCTCTATTAACCAAAGGCCCCTGGGATTTTTTTTCTGTCGTGGACTTCATAGAGAAAAATCGCAGAGTGTTGCTCATTTACTAAAAAGGTGATAGTACCAGACCAGAAAATTATACAGTGACCCTGTTATCGAGATAAAAAAGAATCAAGTCGAACGTGATGCCAGGGATGCGTCCGCACAAGTCTAATCCTTCTCGTTACTAATTTGTACGCCTGAAATACCCTTACAAAATATACTTCTAACACGAAGGAAGCTATTAAAGACATTCGACCTTGCTGTGACCTTAGTGTGACCGTGGTGCTGTCATCTCGACTGCGTTTATATCAGACCGCTAAATCGTACGAGCGGCTCTTTAAAGATTAGAGCTCGTATTAATTACACTGCTTTCACGTTTTGTTTTGGGGTTTTTTCAACTGCGGCCTGGTTTACAGGTAATATTATAGGAAGTGGCTGCAAGGCTGCTGGAATGTAGCTGCTTTTAAAAAGCGCTGCTTCTGGTGTGTGTTTTGTCACAGCAGAACTTTAACTTTTTTGAAAAATATTTTTTTTACCAATCAGTAAGTAAGCGAGAAAAGCAAACATGGAGGACAAAGGGATGGTGAAGACGTCAGTGTAGTTCCTCATTTCATCCACATAAAATGTGGTCAGAATAAAAAAGGGAAAAAAGTCCTGTCTGTGGAGGCTACAAGGAAGATTCGATTAATTCATTAACAGCGTCACATTCACAGTATATATACAGTAAATGTACATTTGGCCTTAAATGGCACTCCAAAGCCCTCGAGTGTATTTACAGCCGAAAACATAATAATTCAGAATGAAGCTAAAAAAAAATGTTGCATGATGATGATGATGATGATGATGATGATGATGATGCCACTGTAGCTGATCCAACCACAGTAACGTTTATGTTACAGATTAATATTGACTTTATTAAGGTAGTGGATGTTGATTAATGATGTGGATGGTATAAATGAGATAAAAAGTGCAGAAGATAAACAGAGCCGTGATGATCTTCAGCCTCTTCTCCTCTGATCTCCACACAGAGGAGATGATCTCCCGTCACTCAGGCATCAGTCTGAGTCCAAGAGTAACACCTTTAAGCCCTGGACTTCCTCTCTGTCTCTCTCTCTCTCTCTCTCTCTCTCTCACACACACACACACACAAAATCTCACACACACTCTGTATTTCATTTTCATTTTCTCTCGGCGTTCTGTAAGATCAATATCTCATTAAATGGCCAAAGCCAGGCCTAAAGATGATTTATTTCCGACGGGCCGCTGTCAGAGCTCTGGAGGAACACCAACAAGAACTCGAGTCTCACTTCCCCCGGGAGCAACAGCTGCACCGGCTGACCCTCTCCACACCCTACACACACACACACACACACACGCACACTATGTTCCTGTTTATTAAAGTTTTCTACCTCTTACGCTCAACCCGTCATCATAAATCAACCCACTAAGCCAGACATCTTTTTATACCATAGCACTGCTGAATTCTCCATTCTGATTGGTCAGAAGGTGTTGATTAATTTTCTATAACAGCAGCTCTGACAGTAGTGCAGCTGTAAAGCAAATAACAGGTTTCTATCTATATTAATGCGCTCGTTCTAATACGTTATCGTTTCTATAGTAACAGCTCATTCACAGGGACCTGTTTTGGCGGACGCTCCGCTAATAATAAACAGATTAAAAAATGTGTATAATCGTTGATCTTTAAGGAGAAGTTGATTTAATATTTATGGAAGGAGCCTCCAGTGTCAGTGCTTTGTAACAGACAGAGGTACAGTATATCTGTAACCTTACGTTTAGGGAGTTTATGCTTTGCAGTTTCTCAGTAATATGATAAGCTGCTTTTTTTTTTTTGTCTTATTCTGCGTTATTATTTCTCTAAATTCAAGAGAAGGAAAAAAAGAAGCTGGCATCTCTGACAATTGCAGCTTGTCAATCAAATAGGCCACGCCCCTTAGCTTATGGTGATGTCAAATGGGTTGGTAAGGGACCATTACTTTTGACTCAGATATCATCAAAATAAGACATATTAAAGTTTCTGATTATATTATTACAATTCAACAATTCGTTCCATCTATCTGATCAGAAACTGCTCGACAGAGATCAGGCTGAAAAATCTTTCTCTGATCACTGACTCAGCATACACACACACACACGCACACACACACACACGCGCACACGCGCACACGCGCACACACACACTTTCAGTCTGGTTATTAATAGGAGCTGCATGACAGAACATCAGGTCCCCTATTTCTCCTTTTTATCTCAAATGAAAGCCTCTCAAGTGCTTTAAGAGGTCAGTGGAACTGCTTAGTACCACACACTGCTCAAGTGTGTGTGTGTGTGTGTGTGTGTGTGTGTGTCCTTGGCCACGTCACTCTAACATGTTGTGCTATACAAATAAAGACCACACACATTATCCTTCCAACGTCCGACGCCATCCTTCACCGTGTCATCTCTAAAGGGGCGGAGTCACATGGGCATGAGAGTGCCAAATAGTTCGATGAAAATATGACAAAATAAAAAGAACAGTGGGCCTCATATATCACCTTGGATACGAAGGAATTTATTCGAAAATCATTCATAGGAGCGTTTTCACATTCGTATCCTATATTTCACTGCTGAATTTGTGTAAATCTGCGTATAAGGAGACTCACTAATGTGAACCTGGTCTGATCAGCTTCAAATCGTAGAACTGTCAATAAGTTACTGCGATTTCACATAAAGATTAATCTGTTGAGTTTAATTCACTTATTTATTTCAGTTACACGCCAATTTAATGAACATTTTGTGCCGTTTCATATTAATGACTTGAAATGAAGCAAATAAAACTTCATCGGGACAAAAGTAATGGCGTCCTATAAAAGAAGGAGGCGTTAGTGTGTGACAATGGTAGAAACGCTGCAATGGCTGAGCTGCATTACTGGAAGATTTAGCGCACGCTGTTTAAGAGGCGCTCTTTCAACCGTTTTTTTTTCGCCATTTTGTCATTTTCAGCTGTGCAGTTGAAAGGGAATTCCCAGGTACCAGCGCTAACCATGAGGTTCTAGGTGAGCCTGCAGGGAATTTCCACACATCTGTGTGCTAAACTGGTGAGAATCACACTCCAGCAGTGTGTTCTGCGTTCTCTCCTCCCTCAGCGCTGAGCTGCGTGTGGATCACACTGCTGCTGCTGCACGCGCAAGTAAACACAAGGACCGATAAATGAAACAAAAACTCAGCGTTCAGACCGTAAGCCTCGGTTATAAAATGTTTACATGATTGATTCACACGATCAGTGACGAATTCCCAAAATTTTACCAATGAGGAACAATGATGGACAGAAGCAAAGACTGGGTCGGTGTTGAATATTGCACAGATGGTGATAATAATGATGATGATGAGGATATATAGGATATATACACAGGATATATGATGTAACTCAGTAACAATGTCCTGAATATTGCATTTCTAAGAATATCCAAAAAGGAATAAATAAATATAAGACGCATCTAGCTCCAAGCAGCGATTGGCGGGTCCAAGCATCAAGGGTTACGTCGTTATTATGCTGCATCACTGAACGTACATGTAAACTTTGAGTCACACTACACGACGTAAAGTGGAATTATGCCAAACTTCTTGTTTGTGTCGTGTAACATCACCATGGCAACACTATTTAAGATATCAAAAATTCCTTTTTTGCAATTTCTTTCATCTTTTCATCATGACAACACAATTTGCTTCGAATCTGATAAACACTGTAGGAGGAGCATTTAAAAGTTGGGCGGAGATAAAAAGTGAAAGGTGAAACTGGATGTCTCAGGGGGTGCTATTGATTCCCTGGGACACACCTGGGTCCAAGCTTTTACCAGTTTTCTCTGAGGTGATGTTGTTTGTTATTTAACATTTACGTAAGGAGTCTCCAGTGTCAGTGCTTTGTAACAGTCAGAGGTAAAGCTGTAACATTCTGACATCTTCAGGACAGAGGAGTCTACACTTCTGCAGTTTCTTGGTAACATGACAAGCTGTGTTTTTTTGTCTTATTAACTTCAAGAAAGAGAAGAAAAAGAGGCTGGTGAGGGAACCACTGTTTATAGCTGCTATAAAGTAAGTGAAAACAGGAACAAACTAGTTTCCTGGATGTTCCACAACATTAAATGTAACTATAAATGGACAAACAGTACCACCTGTCACATTTTTAGTAACAGTGACTCTGCTTCATCACTCCACCTTGTTGTGGATTATTTTACTGTAACAGCACCACACTGAATAGTAGTAAGCACTTACCGGTGTAGAAGCGAATCATGCAGCTGAGGTCGGAGTTCGCCGCTTCCTGCTGGACACGCACAGGATCGTCGTAGCCCATAGTGGTCAGATAATCGTACACCATCTGAAGAGGACGCTCGGATGAGTCCAGCCTCCTGACGAGCAACGAATAAAGAAACAGTCTGACCAAAAATCGAATGCACATAATTTCCTCCTTTACCAAGGCATGTGTGATAGCTAACAGTTAGTCTCAGCCAAACTTTTTTTTCGTAAGATATCTCCTTTAAATATTCATGCACTTGCTTCGAAACTAATTTGTTCATAGAATTCACTTCCAGTTTCACGCTCCACTTTCACCATCAAACTTTAAAAAGCAATATAAAAAGAGTTTGTGGTTAGGGCTGACCTCAGGGAAGAGCTAGACTTTGTTTTGTGGTGGACATTTACAGAAAAAGAAAAAAGACTGTGATGTAGAGACGTCCGTTACTTGTTAGCAAAATAAACCTAATAACTCCAGTGCAAAATTAAAGAAGAAAACTGCCAGACGCCAAACACGTCTTGAATTATTAACTACTTTTTTCGTAAATGTGCATTGGGTATATTTTAATTCTATTGGAACTGTTCATTTAAGCAACTAAATCTGAAAATTCACTTCTAATGGATGTGTAAGGGCAGATGTTGAAGCCAGTAAAAGGGCCAAACGTTGAAATCTGTCTCCGGGCAGATGTTGAAATCTGTCTCTGTGCAGATGTTGAAATTTGTCTTTTTCGGCAGATGTTTAAATCTGTCTCAGGGCAGATGTTGAAATCTGTCCCAGGGCAGATGTTGAAATTTGTCTTTTTCGGCAGATGTTTAAATCTGTCTCACAGCAGATGTTGAAATCTGTCTCTGCACAGATGCTGAAATCTGTCTCACAGCAGATGTTGAAATCTGTCTCCGGACAGATGTTGAAATCTGTCTCAGGGCAGATGTTGAAATCTGTCTCAGGGCAGATGTTGAAATCCGTCTCAGGGCAGATGTTGAAATCTGTCTAAGGCAGCATTTCTTTCAGTCCAATGAGTCTGAGGATAATGCAGTATTGAGGGCGGAGCTACAATTGAGCCCAGATTGTGAGGTCACTAAATAAGTGCCAAAGTTTTGGACCAATCACCTGCAACATGCAAATTGAAAGAGGATGACGACAATATGTTGTACCTTAAAATTTTTAGCTACAGAACCTTCGTGCTAAGCTAGATAGCCAGATAGCTAACTTAGATGGTGGTTGTTTCGCTAACATGCTAACATGATATTCTGACAGGTTTTAGCTGCTGGTAAATATACACAAGGATGAAAAACTAACAATGTAAATCGAGCGAACGTAGCTAATGTTAGCGATATTATGAACGCCGGGAGGACGCAGGGGTTTTCCTAATTTGCATATTCATGCATATTCATAAATATGTGGCATTTTAAATGAGATTGAATGTATAGAGATGCTCCCAAGTTACTTTTCGTCGTTTCTTATTAAGCAATTTATTTTCCACATGAATTTTTGTTCAAGGTTTAGAAAGAAAGTCATGTGGAAACACACACACACACACACACACACACACACAGATCCCTCAGAGTTTCCCTGATGTATCAGGTCTCTCCCATCAACCCCAGCCTTGTGCAACTGGGAAACTACGGTATATGTGATTCCAGTCATAAACAACAAGAGGGAAGTCTTGGGTGTGTCTGTGTTTGTGTCTGTCTGTCTGTCTGTCTGACACACCTTATTAAGCAGACTCCTGTTTCTGAGGGTGCACAAACTTACACACACTCGGAAGCAGGTAAGAAATTTGTGCACCACTCCCGCAAGCTGTGACAAAACCGCAAAAAAACGACACAGTAATGACTCACACTTTAAAACAGCGCTATGGTCTGGGGGCGTGAGTGACGAAAATCAGCTGCGGTACCTGGATCTTCACACACCAGACAAACACTCCACGCGGAAGAGTCGTGAAAAACGTGTTCTTTCTGTTCTTCTAACCAGGAATACCTCAATACCATTGTTTCCGAAATGATTAACCCTACTATGAATCAATCAGGGACGGCAGGGAACGAGTTATTTAGCTCCGTTTATGTTTCCTCGGTTTAACCAGTGGCCATGAAAACCGCCCACACGTGTGTGTTCATGCACTTAGCCTACCACGCTTGCTCCTTATAACATTAGCGAGCTAGTTCTAAATGAAGTGCGTTAGCTAGCTACATTAGCTAGCTTGGATCGAGTAGGGTAATATGGTTAATGTTCTGGACCATAAGTAACGATTTGATATTTGATGATACCACTGAATCTGCTACGATACGATATGATTTATTAGACTATTCCAAGTATCAGAGCTGCAAACAAATCAGCTTGCTAGCCTGTTAAATTATTTACTCATCAGTTTTAAAATATGAATTATTTTTTACACACCAGTTGTCTATCCTTTTTTTCAAATTATTATCAGCTATAACTGACTGATGGTCGTTGCCTTTTAAATCAATGCATCGATCCAAATTGTCAGATCGTTACATCCCCTAACATTTAGCTGGAGTTTTTTTTAGGAGGCTCGGGAGTGGGCGGAGTCAGAGGCGCACACTGATGACATCATACAGCAGGGATTAGTTAAAAGGAATGTTGATCCAGGAGCATGTGCTACATTCACCAACAAGCCGAGGTTGATACTGTACAAGTGTGTGTGTGTGTGTGTGTGTGTGTGTGTGTGTGTGTGTGTTACCTGATCAGGTCTCCGTGCAGCTGCAGGTAAAGGCCCTGGCCATGACGCTGGGCACACAGCTCCTCCACCGTGGTGCTGGTGGAGCAGAGCACCAGTCTGAGGTCGGGCTGGGTCGTGGACGAGGTCTGGGGTCCCGGGGTCACGACTTCGGTGGCTCCGTACAGACAAACACACCCACGCTGGGCGTCGCCCTTCAGCCAGTCCCTCTCACGGGAGCCGAAGCGAGTCTTCCTGGTCACACAGGCCCGGCTGCCGTTCCGCTTCATGTTACGCTGAGACGCAGAAGGAGAGACGGGGGTGAGACAGCGAGCGCGGGAAAACGTAAAGACCGTTTCAGACATGCGATATCCACGCGCCGAGACTTGCAGGTGGGCGATACGGCTAAGATCTCATGACAAGGACATTTACAGAAAAATTCAATTAGGAGGTAAACGAGGGGAAATGAAACAGATTTTTTAACATCAAATCAGATCGTTGTCACGGTAACAGAAATCTGATGACTGCTATAGGAAAATAACTAACGACAGGGTGGTGTGATGAGGCGGAGTCACTGGTACCACACGAAAGCTGATTCTTTTCCTATAACAACACAACACTTACACATACAAATTTCCATTTATGAATGAAGGAATGACACGTCATACATTTTTATCCATTTATAGTTACTTGTAATGTTGTCGAACATCCGTGAATCATCTGTAAGTTCGCACTCACGTTAGCAGCTATAAAGAGTTGTTAACCCTTTGGAGTCTAAGGTATTTTTGAACGTTTTGCTGTTGATTTTATTTTGCTGCATTATTACACCTAACACGTTTTTTCAAAACTCAGTTGTTTTGAATCATTTTTTTTAACAGAACCTCAGCTTTTAGAATGTATAATATTTCTATTGTTAGATACTGAGAGTAAAAAAAATCTGAGTACATGCATCAAAATATATGCTCACATCCAGCATATTCGAGAGTTTTTTATACTTGTTTTTACGTCAAAATATGACAAAGATATACACAGAACTGCTGTTACTTCCTGAAGTACCACCTTGGAGAACATCTGACTGTTACAAAGTGCTGACACTGGAGACTCCTTCCATAAACGTTAAACAGAAAACTTCACCATCACAACAATTACACGCCTTTTTTAATCTGTTTATTATTAGTGGAGCTTCCGCCTTACAATCCCCTGTGAATGAGCCGTTACTATAGAAACAATAAGGTATTATTAAATTATTATTAAACGATAATCTGCCAGAGCTGCTGCTATAGAAAATGAATCAAGACCTTCTGACCAACCACAATCCACAATGCAATACAAACCATCGGTCTTAGCGACACGAAACGGTCGAGCGAGTACGAGCGCTGAATTCTGGGTCACGACAGGACACTTCGCCCGCATTAGTACCAACACTTCTTGCTTTTCTCGCTGCGGAGACGTAAATATTTACACAGAGCACAAACGCTGAGGCGAGAGGCGCGAGTCACGCCTGAGTCAGACATGGGAGGCCGGCGTGAGGTCATTAGTCAGCCTGATGAAATCAAACTCCCACTGAGGTGAGCGTTTTTTCCCCGTCAGTGCCCACCAAAAAACACTGTTAAACTCTCCTACACACACACACACACACACACACACACACAGGACAACAACCATAAAGCTATATCAGTATATCAATGTATCAGTATCTGGATCTGTCTAGCTGACTCACTGTCACTGCACGTGTGCACATCTTTACAATACCACCGACACTTCATATTTATATGCATATATATTTACTTTTTGATTAAAACATAATTATTTTTAAATCGTTTATAAGAATTAATTTTATTATTTAAGACTTAAATTAAAACTTACATTCTCGCAACACTTTTCCTTTCTTCTTCTTACTAATCTTTTCTCTTTTTTTTTTTGAGTGTTAGAAAGAAACTATATAAATCTAATGTGTTATTATTATTATTATTATTATTATTATTGTCATTTATTATATACATATACGATTATATACTAATGGTATTAGTAGCAGTATTATTATTATTATTATTATTATTATTATTATTATTTATTACATTTTATAGGGCCAGAGAGAGAGAGAACTGATCCCAGAGCTGTAGGTTTCAGAGGCGTGGCCACTTCATCATCACCAGACTCCAAAAATATATCATGATACTCGATATCTGTCACAATATTTGGGCTTTTGCTGGAGTTACTTTTGCTTATAACTGACAACAAAACAGTGGATTTGTGAAATTATTTTACGAGTTGCGATTTTAATCCACGTTTACAAATAAGAGAGAAAATGAAACTGCGAGGAATAAAATGAAACCGTGCAGTTATAAAAGCGCTGACACCTGACGACATCATATCGATTGATATCATATAATCATATCATCGTATCGTATCATATCGCCCAGCTCTACGATTCCGGCAGACTTCATGAGTCATGTTCAGCTCGTGATGATTTGAAACATCATTGTGGTTTCGTACGTGTTTCAATCAAACGCTGATGAAGCGTTGAGTCTTTGCTGATGTTAAAGTAGTAACGATATTACAATAATAGTGTTTTATTCATCATGATTTTCTGCATTAATGCACGAAAAAAAAAAAAACACGATCAGTTTTTTACAGATCACTGTCTCAGGTCTGAGGAAAAGAAACATCTAGTGGGTGAAATGCTTTTAAAAATCACGTTTGAATTTTTATTAGTAAACAGTCTGAATATTAATGAGGCTATAACGTTGTACCAAAGACAGACTGAACATTAAATCAAAAATGAAATCAGTGCTAGTAGAGTGAATTAGCCAAAAACGTGAGGAAACGTAGACTATGTTTCAACAGCAACATACATTTAAAAGCAGAACAAACGTGAATATATTGCTTGTAATGTTCAAATATATGCAAATATTATGCAGATTTGTGTACTATTCCACCAGTGACAGGTATCGGACAGAACCTAATGGTGTATTTGATACTGAAAACAATCACAATGTTAGTGACAGAAACCAAGAATCGAGATCCATCAAGATGCATATGGAATTGTTTTAGAATCAATCGAATCATGACGTCTCTACAGATTCAAAAAGACCAATAATTTTTCTCTTTTATAGTCGTCAGTGGGATTTAGGAGTTCTTGTCCACCCTCTGCCCTGCAGGTATTAGAGGCGTGTCCAGGTATAGGTATACG
>CM040985.1:1822094-1862955 GCA_022985145.1 Pangasius djambal | reverse complement strand
CTTTTTTTTTTTTTTTTTTTAGAAGATAGAGAAGGAAGAAAAAAAGAAAAAAAAGTTGGGTTGTTCTTTTAACCCAACTTCCAGGTTACGCATATTCAATGGATTATTTAGGTTATGAGTCTCATTACTGGGTTAATTCAGATATTCCAGTCTCAGGATGTTTATATATATATATATTCTTTTCTTTCCAATTTAACGCTATGACTTGTAATGGATTTAAAATCTGCTGTTTGCCTTAAAAAATGTAAAAAAAAAAAAAAAGTTAGCCATATATCCCGTGTGACTGACTGATTTAATATTCTTTAATATTCATAAACAAACTCAACCCAATCTGTTACAGAAAGTCAACGTGTGTTATATTAGATTATTAGCTCTGTTACTGCTGCGCATAAACCGAAATAACTTCGCTTCCAAACTCTATTGAAAATTTTAAAAATGAGTTTATTTTCTAATACGAAAAAAATAACATCTTTTCTGTCAGTCGCCTTTAATCGCAGTTAAGACATGATGATATAACTCGGGAATGTTAGGCAGACTTTATACGGAATTCCACGCACGTACTGCACGTGACGACAAACTGCAGCGTGCGAATAAATATGCATTTGAAAACGAAAGAAGAGTTTTAAAAGATATTTCTATACCTATTATTATTATTATTATTATTATTATGATTATGATCATTTATCACTAACTAAACTACACTGCGTAAATAACGATCAGAGAAAACCTGAATGAACGCTGCAAGCCGTGTCTCACCGTGATTCTTCTCGCTCAGCAGGTTCTTCGTCGCCGGCAGGAACATCTCCATCAACTCCGGAACCTTCCGGATGACGTGAACCGCACACAGCGCTGCCTGCGTGGGGAAGAGCGTCTCGGTTTTCTTTTCGAGCTCAGATGAAAAATCCCGGTTGTTGATGATCGCGGTTAAAACTTACCTTTTTCCTCAAGTAGGAATTTGACGTTTTGAGGAGCTTCTCCACTTCCCCAGCCAGGTCACGACACATTTCTGACGAGCCCATACAGCCGAGGGTGCACAGGGCCAGCCCCTGGACGTACTGTGTACTGTGATTTAGATCGCTGCAACGGACAAACGGACACACAGAGAGATTTAGCGATGCCTGGCGGAACGGAGTCGCAGGAGTGCGGACGCACTTCCTTTATTCTGCGTTTCACTTCCTGTGTGTTGCTTACTTCTTAATGCAGTTTGTCATTAGTAAATGGACGTCCTGCCTCTCGTCCAACAGCAACATGGCCCCCAGGTACCCTATTCTCTTGTCAGTGAACTTCTGTGATGCGATCAGCTTCAGACATTCCAGCTACAAAGATAAAAATTATTTACGATATTCAATCATCCTATGATGTTACACCCCACGTAGTGAGCACATATAGAACATAAGAAAGACATGAAAATTAAATTCCTAGACCAACGTCAATCTGCAACAGTGGATATTTATTTTATTTATTTATTTTTTTTTTCATTTACCTGCCCGAAATGTGCCGGGTAACCCAACATGTGCATGTACAGCAGCTTGGCCACGTTCCTACAGCGGTAAGTGTTGTCTTCTTCTCTGAAGGACGATCGGATCGCTGCGCATTCTTTCTGGATCATCTCTCGCTCCTCGGCCTGGGTCCGAGCCGTCCGGATGGTCCGGATCAGCTCCCGCAGTCTGATCGGAGCTGGCATCCTCTGCAATTCAACACACAGTCTGAGCAGACGACAAACCTTTAACCCTTTCACAAAGACTACAGCTGCGAGGATCTGGCTAAAGTAGAGTAAACATCAACATAAATATAATAAGTATCAGAGGATTTCGTTTACAATTTGTGCAGTTCAAGCGTCACGTCAAGAACACGAGCGATTTCATTTTTAATCAGGCGCGTTTGAGTTGCGTCCAACTCGAGCCGTGATGCTCTATTTTGCGTATTCAGGAATCTGAAGATCGATCAGCGACGAGATCAGAATCAGCGCTGTCGTTAGGCTCGGGAAGACTGACAACAGCATCAGGAATCGTCGATACTAATCAATGGCGATGGCTATCGAGCTGGACGATTTAAATCTTTCTCTGATGCACCTTAGCGTCCCTCGTACGTGCCGCCGAACGGATAGAGCCGTGAACGTCTTCGCTCTTTAAACATGAACGGGAGCTTAAATGCTTAAATTAACAGCGTGTTGTTCATCAGGGTGATTTCACGACACGAAAATCGACTCGAGCGTCCCCGCTAACATTCAGCACAGAGCGCGTGTACGTATAGTTTGTCATTTGATTTAAATTTCATAACGAGCTTAATTACATCTAATAACTTGTTAGGTTGTTTATTTACGGTGAGTTTATAGAACTGATTAAATGCTAGAAACAGGTGACTTGTAACCAGCTTCCGTGTTTTTTCCCCCCCCCGCTGAAATGACGTGACGTGTTCACGACGTGCGCTGCGTGTGTATCTTTTCCCGCGTCAGAGCCACGGGACGAGATGTCAATTGATAAAGCGGTATTCAGGAGGCACGGCAGGACGATGGCGTGTTTCACACACTCTCACGAGCCTTCTGACCGCAAGACCGCAGTATGCGGATGTTTACCCTGTTGTTATTTTTGTGTACGTTAAAAAAAAAAATGTAGCTTTCAGCCATGAAACTCATTTCACACCAACACGGAAACAAAATAAACTCAAATATACACGATAAGTCCGCGCGCACGGTCACGTTTTCTCGCCGAACGCCTTGGTTTATTACATCTGGCAGATCGCTACGGGCTTAACGATGAAGGTCAAGTAAAACAGACTTATTGTGAGCTCTCCTTTGTCGTCTTTTAGTTGTTGGTTTTTTTTAGGCGCTTTACATCCGGTGCATTGTTTCAGCGCCCACGTCATGATGTTTAAACAGAGTCTAGCGGCGACAGAGTCTAGCGGCGCGAGTTATAAACCGAAGGATGCGTGCACAGGAAACTGAGGAGGTATTGAGCAACAGATGAGTGCGATTAGCAAACGGAAGAAGAAAGAGAAGCGGCGTGACACATGCGAAAACGGATTATTAATATCACACACGGTGTATTTGAGACGATACGAAACACTGCGTATGAAGGAAGTTTATTCTAGTTGGTTTATAAAGCACGACAACTCGGCAGATGATGAACGGCGAACGTGCATGTGAAATTCCATTCCTTCTTCATCAGCCTTCAGAGGCGAGCGCTAAGGTTTCAGTGCGCTGGAGGGTGATTAAAAATTAAAAGGAGCACATGCGTAGCGCTAAGATTACATTCTACACTCGGCTGGGTAACATTAGTGACCTGCTTCTACTCGATGTGGAGCTCCTGCGCGGACACAAGAAGGCTTCGACGTCAGACACCAGACCGCAGGATAAACACAGAGTCTGTATTTGAATCCCTGATCAGCGTCGCGCTGAGAATAAAAAAAGCTCACAGGTCTACGATGAGCTCAAACTCGAAAGACTCTAAAGATTTAATATATGACTGCATCACAAACGCGTACGACGCAGCGCTGACTCAGAGGAAGTGACTCGCAAATGAGGCGCGTCATGCTTATAGCTCCTACTTCACAGTTTCATGAGTTCTCTTCAAACAGCAAATCGCTGGTTATTAAACTCCAGAGAAACTCCGGTCTCGTGTCTATTCACAACATCTGAGTCGCGACAAGAATCAGAACAAACAGGACACGTGTTTACGACAAACTCGCGTATAACGGACATCTAAAACTAAGGCTGAAAAAACTAATAATAAAAGGTGAAGGGATGAGAGAGAGAATCTGACCAGATATGTTTTATCGGACTTTATAAACGCTGGAGAAATACGGTGAAAAGTAGAGCTATAGAGCTCGAGAGCTTCGTTTACAAGAACCGAGTAATTCTTTATAAAACCGCGAACTGACGGAGCTGCCTTTAGACTTTTGTTATTCTTTTCTCAGGACGCGATAACGTCCTCAAAAAGGCGCTGCTTTGTTATTTTACTTCTGTCCAGATCAGCCGTGTCGGTGTTTTTCTCCTTCACGGTCGCAATACGATGCTTTGCTAATGAGTGTAGCTATAAACTAGCTGGAATTAGAGAAGCGGCAATCGAGCTCGTACAAACCGCGATCAGCCTTTACGCTGCATTCGACTTAACTCGGATGTGGGGAAAAACCTCTGAGAAACTAACTCGCTAAAATTAATAACCGTAAGTTTAAGATGTGTTTATTTTCTAAATGCATCAGCGAACCATATGGTCAGTGCCTTATAGATTTAAACAAACTGATTTAAAGTCGAGAAGTGATTTTGTACTTTATTTCCCGTTGACAGTCTGGGCGGCGATTGTGACAAGTTGCCATGGAGATCACTGTCAATCACCGTGATCCGACACGCCCCCACGCTGTTCTGATCAGGCACACGGTAGACTTTTATATTTTATATATAGGCGTTAAATATTGTTGAATTATAGTCAATGATATAAATGATATACGGTTCTTCGATCTATAACCTACTTGGTAAATGTTGGCTTTTTTTTTTTTTTTTTTAAATTACGAAGTTCTTTTTTTAAGCATTTAAAAACGTTTCCAGTGGAGATTTAGGCTGAGGATCTGACGAGCCTAGAGACCGTTAGTTTATTACACCGAAGGACCGGGTGAGAAAATGCGCATTAATTAAGAGGGTCACACCAGCAGACTGTGGATACGGTGCCAAAAAAAAAAAAAAAAAAAAAACATCCCAGAAGTTTATTCCTCTTGCCGTCACAGATAAACGCTGCTCTTTCTGCAAGCACACAGCACCTAATTAAGCTGCTACAGCCAGAGAAGGGAAACTACAGTGATTACTTGCTGAACAAAGACATTTCCAGCATCGTGCTGCCTCTCAGCAAAAACAGCTGAAAAGAGCGTCGCTGAATGGATGCCGCAAAAGAAAACTCGCTTTGATGCAAATCGGCAGCTTTCCTGTACTTCGCACGTCGCCCATCATCCAGCGCGCAGAGACGCCTTCGCTTCGCAGAGAAAATGCGACACAGAGGAGTAATGAATTCTGTTAGAAGGTCGAGGGCGGCACTTCGCTCCTCAGCCGCCTCGATCGCGCAGCAAACACGGAAAGAAAAGCTGAACCGGAGTTTTTAAAAGTTATCCTGTGATGACGACAGGAAGCGCGTTAACGCTCGGACGCTGGAGGAGGCCACCGAGGGAGATGTTTAATTAACAAATCGAGTGATGAAACAGTTCATGAGATACCATGAGACCGGGTTCGTGAACTGATGTTCTACGACTATCATGAGTATATACAGTCGTAGATCAGAACATAAGAAGAAGAAAAATCTGGCTGCAGTTCTGCGAGTTTTTCCTAAACGTGAATCACGAACCATCTCGGCTTCTGCGGCAGATCTTTAGCTGAAGGAAGCTCACTGGTCTCTCAGAAAGGGAGGAATTTTCACAGATTTATATAGATTTTTCATTTTATTTCTCTTAATTTAGTCTTCAGCAGCAGTCAGAGAAGGTGAAGGCTAACACGTGCATTCCTTTGAGACACGTGAATCCAGCCAACCGCATCTTTTTCCCCCCGAACTGCTGCTCATGCTGCGGTAAGACGCTCGAAGGAAAGCGCTATCCGCCCTCTTCCGCATACATGAGCTCACAGACGCCCACGATCGGCTAATGACAGACATGAGAGAGAGAGAGAGAGAGAGAGAGAGAGAGAGAGAGAGAAAGCCACACCCACACAGAAAGCACAGATAGGCACAAACCTTTCTGTCACGCCACTCAGAAGCCCAAAACATTACAGGTTTGAACTTTTTCATTTACAGACGTCAAGGAATCATTAATGCTTCAGCACTAAAGGTAACTTTTCTGCTCATTTAGTCAGGGTTGTTTAATCCAGACATTTGTCAGAGAGGAATTTTAAGCACATGCATCTTTAAAATTTCTACTCGAACACCTGAGGTGCTGCGAATACGTTTTTTCTGCGTGCTTTCAACAAAAATGTCTAAGTTCCTATTGCTTAGTAACAAACTTCTAATTTGACGGTGGTATGATATTTTTAGATTGAATTACAGTGACCACTAATTCTCCAAATTTAAATAAAATATTATTATACACATTTAAATAAACAATGATAAATTAAACCTGTGCTGAGAGAGTGCGTGGAATGAATTTTTTATATTTTAAAACGTTCCTGAGCAACAATATCACGTACGGATGGTTGAAGCGTCACAGTGTGAACGCCTGACGGTACACGTGATGTATTGGACGCCAAAGCACGTCGAAGTTTCCAGGTGGGTCGAAGTTCCACAAGTCGCTTTTTAACTTTTCCACCCATTTGTACGGCTGTTTTGAAAATCCTCGGAAATAAGACAGCTTTGGGAGAAGCTTCTCCAAAAGGATCGCCAAAGAATCCCTTTCCCAAAGGCAAAACACGAGAGGAAAAATAAACTTCCTATTCGATACGCAGAGTCGACCGCGAACAATTTAAAGGGGAAGCCGAATAATAACTTATGTAATGATGTAATGCATGAGTATATATATGGCATAAAGAAAAGACGGAGGGAAAAAAAAAAAAGAAGAAGAAGGAGAAAAAAAAAGCTACCAAGGACATCTGACTACAAAGAATTCAGGTTACTGAAAAGTCTGGTTTTCTTCATCCATCACACTGGACAACACACTGTTAAGGAAAAAAAAAAAAAACAAACAGAGAGAGAGAGAGAGAGAGAGAGAGAGAGAGAGAGAGAGCGCACACGAGATGGTGTATCTACTTCCTGATCTGAAAGTGTTGCTTAGAAACGATTTAACATTTACTACCAAGACATTATGGTGAGCCAGTGACTCAAAGCGCCACACCTTCGTGTGTCTAATTTGCCCAGCGGCTTTCTCTAAACAGTTCCTAAAATAAAAACAGCTTCAGCAATCAGACAGGAACATTTCTTTACACCGTTAAGAGATCCGAATAATATCGGCATGCGTGCAGGATCAGGAGAACTTGCAAAGATAAATCCGGTTTAAATTAGAAATTTTTTTTCCCCCTAGTCAACAGAACACAAAAGGTGGATTTGGGTGACGACAGGTGGCTAAAAATTTCTACTTAAGAGCAGCAGGTTGTCCTCATGAAGGTCAGATTTACACTCGGAGTACATCTGTGGGTTTCTCCTGCCTCTGGGGTTGCGCTTTCAAACCTCCTGACTGACTGACTTCTTACATGAACAACGAACGGCACATCACGTCTCTATCGTTCACCTGAGCTTCTTTCCTCTCTCTCGTGCCTCTGTAGGATTAAAGGCCCGGACGCAGGAAGGATGATCCTAGCAACCGGCTGACGGAAAAAAAAAAACAAAAAAAAAAAACACAACAAAAGAATCCCGCAGGCATCCTGGAAACATGCTCCGTACTGTCCAATTCGGCGCCGAGGAACCCCGGGAGAAAACGGCGTGACCTCATTAAAGCGCACGTCTAATTCCATAAATAAACTGCAAACAAGATGAACGAGCGAATGCTGCGATCAGGGGGTAAAAAAAAGAAAAGAAAAGAAGCAAAACCTACAATAAAAGAATTAAAATAAAGCAGCGTTTTGTTTCTCTGATTCACATTTGGATTGTTTACGCTCACACTCTCGCTCCTGATTGGCTGTCAATCACTGCGAACCTCCCAACGCTAGCGGCACTACGCTAAAGCTACAGTGCATCTGACTATTTATTGATAATTATTCATATATATAATTGAGCCCAGGGACAAACAAATTACTCAGAGAGTGTTTCTCAATCCACAATTTGGTGTTTTTCCAGCTGTTTCATCCAGGATTTGTTTGAAATTTGTATGATTATGTCAAACTCCAACTCTGATATGGCGATCAAAAAACTTCAGGCACAAAAGAAGTCCAGATACAGAGTGACAGGCAGGAGCTGTAGCCAGTCGGAGAGTTTGAGAGTCTGAAGTTATACTATAAAAGAAAAAAGGACTGAAAACAATAAGCTCTTTTATTTTTCTTAGAGAACAGGTAAGGCATGAAGCGTTAAGTTTGTGATTTGCATCACGTTTGTGATTTGCATTTATTAAATGTTGTGGAATTTGCATCATTGCCCAGTTGTAAAATTGTTTAGCTAGAGCTCATGATATCCGGCTAGACGCTAAAGGGAGGTGTTTGCGCATTTCTCTCAGGGTTTTGACAAAAAACACGGACTAGACAATAAAAATCACGATGTCCGAGAAAGACAAAGACAACGAATCACAAAACCTGTAATAAAAACACATGATTTTTTTTTGCTTTATTGTATTTTTGATAAATAGCTGGAGTTAGTGAGCTAGCTAAATGAAATCGGCATACTACGTAGCACTTGATATTCTGCTCGCTTATTATGCAGTTTGGGACGCGGCCTTGAATTCTTCGACTCGTATCGCGAGGATAGGCACAATGATGATGGGCATTATGACAAGCTGTCCATCAAATAAGCCACGCCCTTGTTTATGGTGACATCACGGCACCTGACTCATCCAGCACGTCTTGTTTTTGAGGGATAATCTCAGAGATTTCACTGGTGTTCCTATTCATCAGAAAGCGGGAGGATGTTTCTTCCCCCGCCTTGTAGCATAGCAACAGGAGAGAGGTAATTAATCAGAAATGTGTCGTTCCACATTGCAGAAAGTTTGTTCGCGCCACGGTGCATTTTTTTTTTTTTGGAAATTCACTCAGAGCAAGGAACAGGAGAGCTGACATTTCAGAGCTTCTGTGGGTTTCGTGTAACAAAGGCCTTTCTGATCAAGAAGCGGGGAAAAAAAAAAACTGTTGCAGAAAAACACGCAGATATACGCGATTCGCAAACACAGCACTGAACGCTGGCTTCTCACGGCACACACGAGACCCTGCTTCATCAATGACACCGATTCAAAGCATGTAACCGTTTCCCGTAATTCATTCCTCTATTTTCTGACATCAGAGCTCCGAGTACTCAGAGTACCGATACGCGATACTGACGGCCTCAGAGTGAGCAAGCTGACTTTTCGCAAGCTTGAAAGATTATGCAAAAATCACAAGAGTGCTGTCTTAAAAGCCCGTCTCTAGGTTTAGAGCTTCTAAATCGAACAGCGAATCCGAATAGTGGTGCTCAAAATTCAAATAAAAGTGCGCCGTGTTTGTCTCAGAGTGAACTCTTCAGCACGAGAGCCTGCGGGTTCGCGTTTAACTCAAATATAACAACAAAACGAACGTTTAGTGACAATAAAGAGGAGCGAAGTTTCACTAAATATCCACTCATGCATAGCTAAGGGTGCCAATACTTTAATCCCACTTAAAGAGACAGAGGAGTTTGAGGACGAACATAACCATATGACGTTAAAACACGCTCACCGGCGGTGGGTGAATCTCAGTCGGCTTTCTTGCCCTAACTAGAAGAGGATTTTAAGAAGCTACAAAGTGATAATGGGTGAAAATAAATAAAAATAAAACCAGAATTGTTGAACTGGTGTTTAAAATCATGATGTCGCCTCATAAAAGTGCCAGGAACAGAATTTCTGAGACGAGTGAGAAACTTTGGCGGAGGCTACACTCAGCTATTCATTAAGATTTTTGTGTAGGTGGAGGAGCTCCAGTCAGACACCATCAGGACGACTGTGTGCCGAAGATTAGCCAATCCAAGTTCCGCATTTTTTAGCTCCTCCCACACGTACCAGCTCACACTGTACCTGGGTGGAATTGTAAACTAAATTCTGCACAGGTGGTGAACAGTGTCACCAACTTAACAACCCTGAAGCTGGATTTGTTGACTTTTTAGCTCCTTCTTAGTGATTTTTTTGAGCCGACATTAGCAACTGTCCAGAATTCAACACATCTCTCCCAGCTACCAATCACAGACCACCATCGTTCCCAATGACCAATCACTGGTTAGGATTTTCCCAATGACCGCTCGCTCATCACTGTCGTTCCCAATGACCAATCACTAGTCAGCATTTTCCCCAATGACTAATCGCTTATCACAACAGCTCCTAAAGAGCAACTGGTGATCACCGTCGTTCCCAACAACCGCTCGCTCATCACCGTCGTTCCCAACAACCGCTCGCTCATCACCGTCGTTCCCAACAACCGCTCGCTCATCACCGTCGTTCCCAACAACCGCTCGCTCATCACCGTCGTTCCCAACACCCGCTCGCTCATCACCGTCGTTCCCAACAACCGCTCGCTCATCACCGTCGTTCCCAACAACCGCTCGCTCATCACCGTCGTTCCCAACAACCGCTCGCTCATCACCACCATTCAACAACCGCTCGCTCATCACCACCATTCAGCAACCGCTCGCTCATCACCACCATTCAACAACCGCTCGCTCATCACCACCATTCAACAACCGCTCGCTCATCACCACCATTCAACAACCGCTCGCTCATCGCCGTCGTTCCCAACAACCACTCACTAGTCAGCATTTTCCCCAATGACTAATCGCTCACCACCATTTTTCCCAACAACTAATCACTGATCATGACGGTTCCCAGTGACTGATCACCACTGTTCATTCCACCCATGCACTTTTTCCCCACCTATTCTCTGCTCTTGACGATATTATTTACCGTAATAAAAGCGAGTTAATCCATCTGTAACCATTTCCTTCGTGTCCGTTTCCCGACTCCTCGCCATCACGGCTTCATCTATCTGCGTTCTTTAAAAAAATGATCGAATTTTGGAAAATACAGCCTTGACAAACCGTTTATGGTGCCATAACCAAAGACGACTTCTTTCTGTAATTTTCCTTATCGTTCAAATTCTGATGAAACTCAGTTCTACTCCGAGCGTCTTCAGAAAAGCTTCCTTCTTCACGCAACACGTTTCGACACCACATGATCACGATGATGATATGCAAATGAGCCTATGACATCATCTGGCGAGTTCTAGCAGCTGTCTGAACGTTAATTAATTTCCCCCGAGAGTACAACACGGCGCGCTTGGCGGTGGTAACGGCAACACGACAGCGGAGGATCATGGGTAGAGGCAAAGCGCCAAAAGAGCGCGTTCACGGTCTAAAGCACGTCAAACTAGTTCTCTGAGAATAAACTCAAGTGGCAACGACTTCCTGCCATTCACTTCTACTTCCACAACTCTGTGGGCGTCACAGGTATTTCCCACACGATCAGAAACTGAAAGGGGTTTATATCAAGTCTCAGACAAAAACCACCACCACATTAAAGGAAACCTCCAGCCTGAAACACATTAAATCTGTTTACACTGAAAAAAGTCGAACGTGTCTAGTGATTCTGACGCTGATTTATCGGACGGTGCTGCGTTTTCGTTATTCCTGTGAGAAGACAGCGGTTAGGTGTCGCTCTAACGTCACGCAGGGAGCACGTTATCATCGCTAGCGCTGTTATGATTACGATGCCATTTAATAAGACTGAAACATTTTTAACAATCTCAAACATGCGGGATAGCGATTAACGATCCGGTCTCGCCGTTAGCTCCTAGAACAAAAAAAGCGTCTTTTCTTGACACACTTCTCATTTTTCCAGGGACGTTTTATTAACGTTACACTTCATTAACGAGAAATCCAGCGTAGAATTAGCTCAGGCGTTGATGCAAACGCTGGACTCAAAGACCCAGAACGCAATGCGGCAATGGCTTGTCGGCGATCTACGAGATGACGAGTGCTGTTAGTCGGTGCTTTGGAAGCTGATCGTTTTGAGCGAAGTGTACAGACGAGGAGGTGACACAGCAGGAACAGACGAGCACTAAAGCGCCGCCGCATCACCCGATTTAGGTAGGAGATGAATGACGCGAGGGCTAAATCCCACCGCACCACTACGAGCAGGTCTTCGAAAGGCATTATGGGTAATGTTAAAGCGGTTAAACCAAGGCGAAAATAGACCGTGAAAGTTTAAACTGGACCTGCGTTGAAGACCATGTTATTTACTATAAAGTCATTCAGGTTGGATTTTAACTTCATTCTCCATTTATTAACTCACACTTCCTATTTAAACCCTGTTCGCTGAGCTTCCTGATACACCCGGTGTGTGAAGTAAACCGATCACCTTTTTAATTAATAAATAAATAAATAAATAAACCCACAACTGACTTGCGATACAAACCAGCTTCCTCTCCGTCTGGGGTTTTTCTTTTTTTGGCATATGTTTAATAGAAACACACGTTAGATTATCACTTTAAAACATTCGTCTTCTTGCATTCTTTTATTCTTCTGTCTGTCCAGATCACATTCCATAAGCCTGAACAACTTACGATAATATTATTATTATTATTATTATTATTAATAGTAATAATATTACACAGGATGAGAAGCATGACTATACACCAGCTTTTAAAGCTCATGCTGGGGTCCATGGATTCATGCCAACACGCTAAACAGCTCTTTTTAATGTGACAGGAACAACAAATCACTTCTTGCTGTTGTTTTTGTGCAGAATTGAGGAGATGAAGATGGCTAACTTGGCTGCGTTTTCTCCTATTAGCTGCTGAAGAGAAGGTAACAAGCAGGCCTTTTGCTGCGAGTTAACACAAGATTAATACTAGTTAAGATAAAAGAAAACAAACATGTTAACCCTATGAACTGGTTAAATGAATGAATGAATTATCACCAGGTGTTATGTTTGCATACGTGGACACACCTGGATCATATCTCTCTCTAAATATGTGTATGTACATATCTGTATCTATGCTAGCTAGCTAGCTAGGAGGCTAGTAAGCCAATTCTACGCAACCTAGCACTAATAAAACGAGCTTAGCTTCCTGAGTCTGAATGACAGCACAGGACTGACTATGCAGTTAAATTGTAATGCTATGCTATGCTATGCTATGCTATGCTATGCTATGCTAGCTGTCTTGCTAACTAACGCTAGCATATCTAGCTAACGACCTATGTAGCTAGCCTGCTTCACTTCCCGACCCCTTATGCAGCTTCAACCGTTAAAAAGCAGCCATTTCGAGTCGTTTCAACACCCTTAACCTGGCGCAATCGCAAGATATGTTGTTTATCCATGTTTGTTCTCCGATCTGGAGTACTCACCAGCCGTAACGACACCAGAAAACAGCCGCAATCTTCTCTCTATGCGCGACGGAGGAAGGAAGGGACCAGACATTCAAAATGGCGGCGGCCCTAGCCTCAGCACTTCTTACTCAGCGCGGAAGGTTACACTCACGGTTACCCCTAAACTTCAACTAATCGTCACAAACGCATTAAAGTGGAATTAAAACTGTTGACTAGATATAATGATTATTTCCCAGATATATCGACTATGCCAAAAAGAAAGTTTATGACGAAAAAAATCGCCTCGTTCCATCAGCTATCATGATAAACTAACAAGCCCTAACAGCCACCTGTCTCGTGCACACAACTCTATCCTTCTTTTAAACACTTATAACCTCATAATCACTGCTTATAATCACAGTGTCCAGCCACGCCATATTTCTTTTAATAGATAAGCATCCTTAATGAAAGACAATCGTCAGAAAGATTTCGCAACATCGCTGCATTTATAGCATTCCGCTACGTGTCCATTCGGCGGAAGGATACAGCGCCTGGAACGGGCTGTGCTCCGGTCTGCACCTCACCTCGTGGCAGGCAGTGATGACGTCACCCCGTCATGTTGTGGCACTTCTTTACAGAGTCATTAAAGCTGAGCTTCAGGATCCGAAGCACTGACTTTCAAACACTGGCAAAAAATATTACACACATAAATGTAGATTTCTTAAATCTCTTCATCTGTTTACAATATTCAGAAATTCTTTCAACTTTTTTTTTTTTTTTTTTTTTTTTCAATTTTACTTGTATAGCACTTTTAACATGGACATGGTCACAAAGCAGCTTTAGAGAAATAAACGGATTCAAATTAAATACAACATTTTAAAAAATCTAAATAAATAATTAAAAAAGGAATTAACTAAATCATTTCTCAGAAGCCCTTACAAAAAAAGAAATGTCAAAAAGCATTGTTTGATCTTCTTCTAATATATATCATTTACTGTAGAAATAGTTTTGGCCTTCATCTTACTTTTTTTTTTTTTTAAAAATATATTATTTATCTATTCTTTATCCTTCTTGGATTCAGTCTGTTCCGATGTGCTGAACCTTCCATGTCGTCTCAGGGAGTTTTTCCTCGCCACTGTCTCCTCTGGCTTGCTCATTAAGAATAAATTCATACATTTACAATTTATATCCTGAATATATTTATTTCTGTAAAGCTGCACTGTGACAATGTCCACTGTTAAAAGCGCTACACAAATTAAACTGAATTGAACTGAACTTTGATCCAACTGATCCAACTTCAGCATCTATACAAAGACCTATAACTAACTCAGTAAAGTTAAAAAAAATAAATAAAGTGCACTTTGAGTAGAAATCACATCAGCTTTTGTAATCTCGAATCCGGTTTCTTGTACTGTTTGGCCCCGCCCACTTCGATTTTGAGCTTATTTACATATTTTATTGCAATTCTTTAAAAAAAAAAAATTAACAATTCTATTCTGTTCTGCTCAAAATGACCCATGTGAAGTCTTACTAAAATAAGCTATTCTAACAAACTTTATTTCTATAGCACTTCTCTTACATAATAAAGCTACATAATGAAGCCCAAAGTGGTTTACAGAAATATAAAGAGTAAAACGTATCAAATTCTTTGCATGAAAGGAAATGCATTTTGAGATGAACGTAATCCTGATTGGTGATCACAAATAAAATAAAGTTTACAAGTGAGAAAGACAGCCAATAAGTCAATAGCAAAACATGACGGATACAAAAGAATGAAAAAAATATGATGTGAAATGAAATTAAATGAAATAAAACAGCATATTACGAGGCATATAGAGTTACCCGGCCAAAAGCCTGAGTAAAAATAAAGTCTTAAGCATTTTTTTTTTTTTTTTATAATAATAATGTCAGATCTTAAAACTGAAACAAACTAAATTTCTACTGAACATCTTTTATCTGTTTTATTAAACTTTATGTGCTTGACTAACATTTGCTTATATGTAAATACGTGCTTCAGTGTTAGTAGTAGTAATAATAATAATAATAATAAAAATAAACACCAACATACATAATAATATATCTAATTTAAAAAAATAAGCATGCACTTTCTCTGAAACTCTGTGTAATACTACTACATTTTACTACATTTACTATAAAATGTTAAAAGTTAAGCGAAGTACGCAAGGTTTCGAGAGAAACAGGACGTTTCAGAGAAAAGTTCTTCATTTGAAAGTCCACGTGTCCTACATCAGCTTTGTGTTTCGCTTATCTTTTACTACATCCACAGTTACTTCATGACTTAACGGCACTGCGGTTAACTCTGGGGGGAAATGATCAGCATCATTTCTTTCTACATTTGAATAGATATTTTGCAGGTTTTGTTACAACATGGGACAGAGTGGTTTAAAGGCTTTAGTGCTTTGTCTAATTCTTGAAAAGCTTGACGTATAAGCCGGGCGAGGCTCTGAGAAAAGGTTCAGCAAGCTGGAGGATGACGTCGTGATGACGGAGGATCAAGCCGGAGGATGACGCCTCGATACGCTCAGACTTTTTGAGGCGGCCGATTTAAACAGCGAGAAAATCCTGAAGTCAGTATAGAAGAAGAGAAACAGAAGAAGTGCCTGAAAATAGTAGGGATTTAGAAATGGAGCTTTTGGACGTTTGTAAAACCTTCTGAATTTTTAATGAAGCTCAAGAAATCTAAGGATGATAAGTTTTTATCCATCGTTTTTATTCCACAGTTTTTCTGTTAAAAAACTCAATAAATTAAGCACTAAAATTACCAAAGGAGCACATATATATAAATTAATAAATCTAATTGCTCACATGAATTATTCGCAATATGTAGCATAACATTAACTATTCCTTATTCTCCTTTACGTTCATTCCGATTCTTTTCAGGATGTTGAATATTAAATTCATTTATTTATCAGTGAAATCACGTAAAAGCAATCAAACAGTGATAACACTTTACCTCGAAATCTCTATTTAACTTGGATCCAGATTTAAAATGACTTAGATTTAAAATTATTTAGATTTAAACGCATGTGCTTTTACTCTGTATGGAAAAATCCACCCTTCATGATTTGCATATCAGTCCTTATAATTAACATGTGACGCTCAGCGGCTAACAAGATTTTCTCTGTAATGAAATTTCGAGAAGACTTTTTTAGTTTAAACTTCTTTCATGGCCTTGGTGATTTTTTTCCACTTTGGTTCCTACATTACCCACAATGCCGTTCGACGACCTGCTGACAGCGGTGCAGTGGGATTCGGCCCTCGCTTCATCTCTACCTAAAGAGAGCGATGCAGCGGCGCTTTAGTGTTTTAGTCTGTCTAGCTCTCTCACCTCCTCATCTCTGCACTCTGCTCAAACAGATCAGCTTCCAAAACTTCAACATTCACGCTGACACCGCCGTCAACAACATCGCCTTCGTATTCGTCATGTCATAGATCGCTAACCAGCCGAGCTGATTCTGTTCTGTTCTTGATGTCTGAGATCTTTGAAATGTTTTCTCCAAATAAAAAAGTCCTCCTGTGACTTCAGAGTAACACACAACCTCCGAAATCTCACAGGAAGAGTGAAAATACACAAACAACCAACAAAGTAGCAGCAGAATCGCTAAACACATCACAGATATTTCAGTATAAACATATTTAAAGTGTTTCAGGGTGGAGTTTCTCTTTGATTTCACTAGTTCTGAGCCGTGTGTATTTGCTTAGCGGTTTCTCTCGCAGCAGGTTTGTGTCATGACACAACCAGTTAGGGCTGACTTATTGCTTATAGTCATGTTAAAATGTCCCCGAAGCCATAAAAAGATCTGTTTTCTGCAGTTTTGCTTGTAATTCTGCATCCATCTGACTATGGTTTTTAACCATGTTTATAAATCAACCTTTCTAAGCATGCTCTTTCCAACTCTTTTTGAATATTTGTTTAAAAATACAGCTAAAATGCAGTCTGATCATATGTCTGTCAGATATCAGATCTGATTAAAATAATCAGGTTTTAACAATCATTTAAAAAAAGGTTTAAAATCTTTAAGGGTATAAACAAGTCAATCACACAGTGATTCTGTGCGACCTCTAGTGGCTAAAGTTGGAAAAACATATTGAATATTTTCTAAAACTGCATACAAAATGTTATTTATCCCCAAAGCACCAAACTATTGTGTATTAATTTTTTTAAATGGTGTTAATTTTTTATATGTGGGTGTTGAAAATAATGTTTACTTCACATTATGTGAAAATTCGTTATTTAGTGAGCCAGTAATGCATGCAAATGCTACATAGTTAAAATATTAATGTTTATAACATCATATAACTATGACTTCTAATAACATCGAGTCTTCATTAGTGTCCTAACTGTTTATATACAGGTTTAACAGAAATTTGTTTGCGTATTAACCACTTAATTTTTAATTTTGTTATTATTTAGACGAAAGAATCAAATGCTAATGCTAACGCAAAACGCTCGTTTCCATAGAGATGAAGAGCGGCGCCATCTTGAAGAGGTCAACTGTCCAATACACCAAATATGATCTCATTTTGAGCTCAAATTATGATTTTTCACTCAAAATGTCGACACACTGTACATCATTTAGATGTACAGATTGATAATATCACAAAATAAAAGGAAAAGAAATCACTTTTCCCACAAATATGTTTTTATTTTCTGAGAGATACTGGAGCAGCATTAGCTTCTAGCTTCTAGCTAGCAGAGTTTACAGTTTATTTCTGTTTATTATTGGTTAGAGTCTCTTTAACATGGTGACAGTTCATAGATAACATTCTTAATATTTTTTAGTGAAGTTTGACGGATTCATTTGTAGATTTGTGACTGAGTTTGCTCTGTTTATCACAATGATGTAACTCATGATTGCTAAGATTAGCTTAAAGTCTGCCATACTAGCCGCTAGCTTTCGCTGAACTTATTTCATTTGATCAAATTATGATGAATATGTTGTTGTAAAGATAACTGTACATGAATATTACATTTTGTGATTTTATTTGTTCTCGTTGAATCTGTTCATTATCGATTCCTGTTATATAGAAATAAACAATAAGCCCTGGGATCTTTTAATCTTTCAATCTTGATATATTATTATTAACGTATTATTATAATTATTTTTGAATAAATGTGTAAGGGATTAAAATGTGTCAACAGCAATAAAATCTTGTTCAAGACTAGTAGCTGTGTCTTATGATTTAATGATGATTATTATTTAATGCTAATTTCTGTCCAAGATTATCCACTTTTCAGGCAGTTTAAATAGTGCATTTATGTATGTAGTCTATGTATAAAGACTATAAATGTATAAAGTCTATAACAAAGTAAACTGTATTAAAAAAAACAATCAGTTAAATTAAAAAGGCAGATTCATGTTTTTCAATCGACTCGCGATGACATGCTGACCTTTCCAACATGGCGGACGCGTCGACGTATCACAACGGCGGCTAATATGGCGTCTGCTAGGTATCCCACAATGCATTTCGGGAAACGAAAACAGCAGTGAATGGCGGCGCTCGCTCTCCGCAGAGCGCCTCCGAGCTTCTCAGTGAGGAACATCTGCGACCAGAACCGGCATTTTTAGGTTGTTTTAGGTTGTTTTTTGACGCGAAAATGAGGTGAAATGTAGCTGATAAACGTCTGAACAGGATGAGGGTGAAAATGAGCCGTGAGAGGTGTCGCTTGGGAGGAGTTTTCCGTCTTTATTCGGTGAAATGAGATGAGGCAGGCTGCTGGGTCAGTGTTGTCAGTGTTGTGTTCATCAGGCGCTCAGCTCTGCCTTTCCCTTGGCTTCTGCTTTTCTTCACAGTCTCCTGGAAAAGACTGATTGGATTCGCATCTGGATCAAAACATAATCGACTTAATCGACTGTCTGTGGTCGAAGAGGAAGAGAAGAAGGAGCAGGAGGAGGCAGGATTTTTTCTTTGCAGCTGGGGAATGATAATATGTCAAGACGAAAACAGACCAACCCTTTCAAAGTGAATTGTAGGTATCTCAGGTATTGTAAACATATTCACTTCTTTACAGAGTAAACATCTTTATTTACCTCCTGGACATGGTGCCTTTCCTCCTAACCCTCATCTCCCCTCCCTGGAGCCCTGTGTGTGTTTCTGTAGCACTCAGACAATACTAACTTTATATTTCTACATTTTATATCCTGTTTGATTCTGTAATTAATGATCAAACTCTCAGGAAAAGGAAGACACACAGTGTTCATGGAATATTTACTGAGAGAAGAAATCATTTCCCATGGCTTTAGGACCATGAACTAAAAAAAAAAAATCAACTATTAATTCATTTTCGTGTTGTTCATACATGTTTAGGAGAGATTTATTTCGGTGTTAACTACTTTATTTTATGATTTTGTGTCTCTCTCACACACACACACACACACACACACACACACGGGAAACAAAAGGACTCATGTCTAAATAAAGTGTTGAATCTTGAATCGTAGATATGAAAGATATCATAGATATGAAAGATATCATAGATAAGTCTAAAGCCTTATTTGGACTGGATTGGTTTCACATATAGAGTTGGAGGAATACACACACACACACACACACACACACACACACAAGAAATAAAACCTTTTAAGGACAGACCGATGTGATGAAGTTACTGTTACCACCCAGGAGTTGATTCTTTTCCGATAACGGCACGCCCCGAGTGTTTTATTCCTCTTACGCCGCACTGATTCGACAACTATTACAGTTTTTTATTTATTAAAAAGTATAACGTGTCATTCGTTATCATTTTATAGTTACGTTTAACGTTGAGGAACATCCGTGAAGCGAGTTCTCGCTTACGTTATAGCAGCTATAAACAGTCCTGACCTCACCAGCCTCAATTTTTTCCTCTCGCTCTCTCTTGAAGTTAATAAGAGACGAAAAACGCAGCTCGCCGTGTTACCGAGCAACCGGAAAACTCGTCTGTCCTGAAGATGTCGGAAAGTTACAGCTTTACCTCTGACACTGGAGACTCCTTCCATAAATGTTAAACATCTCCTTACAGAAAACACACACACACACACACACACACATATATATATATATATATATATATATATATATATATATATATATATATATATATATATATATATATATATATATATTAAATAACAGCGTATCTTTTTATCCATTTCTTTCTATTTTATTTCTTTTAGGATTTATTCTACTGAGGCTAGAAGCAGTGTGAGAGTTTGACGACTGTCGACGATTCTCAGCCGTTCGGGCCTTCAGAATAAACAGACGACGTTTCAAGTTGAATTTTTTCTAAACCACATTTGAAATGCGTCTAGTTCACTATAAACGTTTATTACAGGTTTTAGGATTCAGAGTTTTCGGTGAACTCGGAGTAAAAATGTGCACATTTGCTCCTCACGCCCACTTAAATGAGTGCTTCGGACATTTTTGACACCAAACCACAAAAGTTTTTTTTATTTATTTTTTTTAAATTTGACGTGAACCACCATTAGCATAAAAACACGCGTTATCGGTGCTGCTCCGCAGATCGTCTATCTCGATCTGACGCTGAGATTCCCTGCGAGCTTCAGCGACCGAGTCATGCCAAAAATGCGATGAGAGATTTTACTCGCACGGGCTTTAGAGCAAAATCTCTCACGCCACCAAGTTGGTGTATAAGAGATAAAACTCGGTGGAAGTCTACGGCCGAGAGCTACAGTCAACCCAAAACTGAAACAAAATCGAATCTGTCGTTCGCTGTTGCAAAAGTAGTTTGATTTTTGAGATATTACATGTTTGCTAGTTCACCGTAATGGTAACCTCTATAGTTTTTATAGGTGTATTTCATTTCTTCTGATATAAAGGACCAGCTTTACAGTAGCAGGTCGTATCAGGCGACATCACACACGTCCTCTTTTACCCAAAACCGAGAAAATTTAACAGGGAAACACTGTGAGCGATGGCTAACGTGCTTCCTAAAGCAAATCTGAACTCCTCCTGCCTCACTGTAAGCTTTCAGTGCAGATCTATACAGCCATATAGATTTTTTTTCTTTTTATTTTAATTCTAGACACACAAATCCTGATGCTAGAGCCAACACTAATAACACCATGACGTTTTCATATCAGTGGGAACTGGTTTTTGTTCTCATCATAATTATGACTTTCAGTAGAAATGTTAAACTGCTTCGTCTCCTTTCACTTGGCTGTTTTATGTGTTTAAAAGTAATAAAAACGCTGTGTCATGCTGCTGTAAGAAAATAATCGACGACGGGGTGGTGAGATGAAGCAGAGTCACTGTGACTGTCCTGAAGCTGATTATTTTCCTATAACAGCACGCAACAGCAATTTGCCAATGATATATATATATATATATATATGTGTGTGTGTGTGTGTGTGTGTGTGTGTGTGTGTGTGTATAAATTTATTACTGAGTGTCACATCATACTTATCCATTTATAGTTACATTTAACGTCGTGGAACTTCTGCAAAACTAGACAGACAGTTCCTGTTCTCACTTACATTACAGAGAAACCACAAAATGCGTAAACTCCCCTGTGCCGAAGCTCTCAGAAAACTTCGTTGCAGCTTTACCCCTGACTGACGCTGGAGACTCCTTCCACAATCGTTAAATAAACATCTCCTTACACGTTAGACACGAGTCCCAAACTGTGAATGAACCGTTACTACAGAAATGATCAAGTATTAGAACCAGTGCGTTAATATAAACCTGTGGTTTGCAGGTATAGAAAATGAATCAACACCTCCCGACCAATCAGAGTCCAGAATTTCACATCGCAGCGGCGTAAATGATGAGAGTTCGTGACCACAGATACACGCTTCATCTTCCATGCTTTGTTTTCAGACGGAGGCCATTTTCTTATTAACAGCTCATCCTGAAAGGCTTTTCTGCTCTTTTGCATTTGACATTTGCTTAACAAATTTCAGAGAGAACTGAACCAAGGATGTGTGGGCGGAGCTAGAAATCGTGCAGATCACCGATTGGTCAAACGGCGCGATCACAGAATCGTCTTAAATAACGGTTTTACCGTTTAAAAAAAAAAAGTATGGCAGGATGATCTCCTTTTTCTCTGCAAGATTTAGAAGTTTTATCTTATGATTGAATGTTTTAGATACATTTTTATTTATTTAGCCAGAGGAATGTTTCCTTTTTTCGCTGATATTTAGCGAAATTTTACGTTTCTTATCCATGATTCGTGCATTAAATCTTCCGTCTTGACTTCCAAGATGGCTTCCTGTTCACTGTAAACGCTCGCTACACAGAGTGTAACGTAACAGTGTTGTAGAAACTACGTACCTTCGTTGTGTTTCTGTTGTATTTCGAAGTCATCTGACGAAGTTTGCACGCAACTTTCTATCCGCGTTTCAGCACGATTAAAGTAATGGCACCCTCGAACTAGCCGTGTTCACGGGAACTTTAAAGTTATTTCCGATTCTGGATTTTTTTTTTTTTTTTAAAAGCTATCTTGTGTTGTTGCTCTGTTTGGATGGTGTATAAATATTTTAACAAGGTCTGTGAGCTGTGTGTTGCGTTTTGAGGTGAGGTTGGAGTGATGGAGAATGATTCTTGTACATAAATCACACATCATAAAAGAGTTCTCGGGTCACGAGTTTGAGATTGGTCTTTAATACGATGCGTTGATGTCATCGACGGCCGATTTAATAGAGACAAGTTTTGCCTGCGTGTGAAATTTGTTATTGTGAACACTGCTATGACGCCCGTCTAAGAGCGACCAATAGGAGGACGGCGTTGGATGATGCCAAACTCACAGGACAGCTACGAATACGCTAACCGCGGCGACGAAACGTAAATGAAACATGCTAAAAAATGATCCTTGTTATCTCGAGCGCACGTCTGTGTTTATATGAGAACGAGCTGATTTCCGGATCGCTCTGATCGATGGCGTAAGCAGCGTTGTACTGCACTGTACGTAGTCCATTTTTTAATCACAGGTCTATCGTTAGAGGATCTTCGCCCTGTAATCTGACATGGAGGACACACACACTGTGGCCCAGACTCATACAGAGTGATGAGTAATATTAAAAGAGCACTGAACTCACACAGACGATCAGCTGATACAGACATTAAGCTCATTTAATTTCCTCTAGAAAGTGATCTAAAGTGTTCACACCAAGACAGGGTACAAGGGCCTCCACCCATGCAAACATTTCCTGTCATGTGTGTGTGTGTGTGTGTGTGTGTGTGTGTTTTTTCAGTCAGTCCTGGGGGAGTGTTGAGAGGTGGGTGCTGTGAATTCAAGGCCACCCCATAGCTCGGTGTTTAAAGTTTTGGCATACTCCGTCTCTTTTGTGTGTTTTGTTTGTAACCCCCTCCTCTCCCTCGCTCACACTCTCTGCCCTGGTGCGACTCGGACCCTTTCTGCCGTTGTCTGTCGGCTGATGAGTTTGTCTCTTTGTCTGGATTCGGTCAGACACTGCGTCATCTGCCTACAGACACACAGACGTAGAGATAACATCAGAGTGGCAGCAGAACGAGACGGGAAGAGGGAGGGAGGGTAGATAGACAGATGTACAGACAGAGCCGGGCTGAACGAGTGTAGGGGGATGGGTATCTCTCACATCAATCACTGGCTGCGAGCCGTCGAGCCGGCCTGTTGTGGCAGTTCGGAGTCGAACACTGAGACCGTCTTTCCTCATGCAAATCTGACGGCGTGTGAGAGAGACAGATCGGCGGAGGGAGGGAGGGACGTGTTCAGCGTCTTCTGTTCAAGGAACACTGGCAGATTTCACCAGCAAAAAATCTTAAAAAAAAAAAAATCATTTCTGACTTTGTTCCGCTACTAGCATACTTTAAAATAAAGTTTTCGCCTGGCCTCACCGTACTTTCACACTAGCACGCGAGAAAGCGCTCATATTCTACGTCAATACGCAACACGGATCTGCGAATTCATCAACAAGCGACATACAGGTTTAAATACAGGTTTTTCTCCATTCGATGCAAATCAGGTATGATGTCGTAAAGAAGCGATTGTCTCGAAGGATTCCTCGGAGCAAATCCCGCGGCGCGCGTGGTCCGACGTCTCTTCAGTTCCCCACTCGCAACGACGCATGCATTCGGCTTACCTCAGAAATGAGACGTCGGCGCTCGGAACACGAGATGACGTTATTTTCGACCTCCGCGCATTCGAGCTACAAAGTGAGAATAAAAAAAAACATGGATGTCTTTGGATAGCAACAAGCTAGACAGCTAACTGGGATGAGTGACGTATATCTTTCTAACAGAGCAGTGAACCGTATCGTCAGGGTTACAGAATTAACAAGCGAATGTGCAGAGAAACAGTGGCAATTTTCCCATTTTTTTTAAAAGTTTCTTTCACTACAGCTGATTTATTTGTCTTACAGAATTGTTTCTTGTTTTGCTTTATAGTTTTCTCTGAGTTCACTTCGTTTTGCTGAATCGAGTGTCGAGTAAAGCTGCTTCAGCACGTGAACATGCTGATGCTCAGCACAAAACAATAAAATAACAATAAAACAATATATGGATCAGGCGTTTCAGTTCACAGTGGCCCGGGATGTCATTCATTCACTCACTCATTCATTCATTTATTAAAGCACAGAGCTTCATTTCTCACTATGAGTGAGAAAATCTGTCATAAACTGTCAGCATTGGACCGTCTGATCATTATAAACATGCGCTACCACTGTATACGATCAAATAAAGTTCATCACCCTGATGAAAAATCACTTAGGTGTTCGTGAAGTTATGGAAAATAACAGCTGTGCACTTGTACAGCGTTCTGTTAGCTCTCGTCTCTTTTAAGTGCATATTTTAATTCCAGATATCTGCAGAGCTATAAAACTGTTTTTGTTTTGTAAAGGAAAAAAAAAAAAGCTGGAGATGCTAATTTATCAGAATTATTTAATTATGACTACATCCTGATTAAGATCGAGGTTTTTGTGTTTAGTTCATCAGCACCAAGACTGACTTTCGGACAGATTGAATCCATTTTCTGTTATAAATCCGGTTTCCTCTGCGATCGAAGGGTCTTCCACTGGAACACGGTTTCTGATCTGGTTCCTAAACTAGCCATACCGCGGTCTCTCTGTTAGCTATGAAGGTAGATGATGGTAGCTGTGGAAGTAGGAGGTTGTGGGAGGGGCCTGCTATTAGTATTAGCAAACGTATTTGACGCTAAGGGTGCCAATACTTACCCCCCGTCCCCCAACCGTACTTTCCGGTCCACTGGAAAAGCGCAATTTGACATCACAGCTGCGTCACACTTTCTGTCGTCATCGCTTGTGTACGCTCCGTGGGTTTTTCCTGCGCGAGCATTTTCTCAGTAACTCTCTCCTCGTTTATCGACAGGGCCGTTTCACATGACAGGCTTCTCTGGTCCACAACACGCTTCGGAGATGGAGGCGAAAGACGACTTTGCTGAAAACCCTGCATGCCACAGCGCCAACTGCGGAGACCTGGACGAGCAGGACGGCACCACCGGTGAACCCCCCAGACACGCAGAGTTGCGTTATCCACGCCGCGCTGAAATCCCGCCACGCTAACGAGTCGTATTTTTCTTTTTCCAGACGATAGCGACAGCGACCTGGACAAAGAGAACTCCTCCAACTCCTCAGGGGATGACAACATGGCGTGTCATAAGGCGAGCCAGTGCTCCGTTCACGGTGGAGGCATGAAGGAGGTGAGTCCGGCTGCTTTAAAGTGACCTCATAAGGCGACTGTAAAAGCACTTTAAGCCTCTTCCTGGATAACTACAGCGCTATAGAATTCTGGATTCTGATTGGTCAGAAAGTGTTGATTAATTTTCTACAGCAGAGCAGCTGCAAATCACAGATTTAAGTAGTAATTCGCTTGTTCTACGGGTGACACGTTATCGTTTCTACAGTAACAGCTCGTTCACGGGGACTCGTACAGCGGATGCTCCACGTGTTTTCTTTGACGAGACATTTCTTTATGGAAGGAGTCTCCAGTGTCAGCGCTTTGTAACAGTCAGAGGTAAAGCTGTAACTTCCCGACATCTTGAGGACAGAGGAGTTTACGCTTTTTTTCTGCGGTTTCTCGGTAACACGTCAAGCCGCGTTTTTTTTTTCCTTTTGTCTCTTATTAACTTCACGAGAGAAGAAAAAAAATTGAGGCTGGTGAGGTCAGGACCGTTTACAGCGAGACATTTATTTATGGAAGGAGTCTCCAGTGTCAGCGCTTTTGTAACTGCTGTTGCGGTTCCTTGGTGACATCAAAAGCTGCCTTTTTTTTTTTTCCCGAGAGGAAAAAAAGAGAGGCTGCTGAGGAAACTGCTATGATGTAAGTGAAAACAGGAGCTAACATTTTTTTTTTTTAAAAATGTAACTACAAATAGTTTTTAAAAAAATGTTTTACGTCTGTCATATAAGAGGAATAACAATAACTTACTTAATCAACACTTTCTGACCAATCAGAATTGAGACTTCACCAGCATTTAAACTGCGGCAAGAATAACGGGGTTATTCGGACGAGCACGTGTTAGCACTCTTTGCATCGCTTACTGTAAATCGCACGTCTCGTGACGGCTCGAAGAAGAAGAAAGGCGCGTCATTCGTATGCACTTCAGTATGAGGACACTGTACGAGCAGTCACTGCTTTACGGTAGGGTCACTAACGACAACAAGAGATTATTAACAGAATGATTGACAGCATTACATTTTGAGTCGAATGAGCACGCGAAAAGGAAGTTCGGAAATAATCCATTTCAGTTAAGAAAGACACTGACGTAAGATTGACCGGGACAAATCGGGCGCTTCTTTGAGGAGCTCCTCCGTGCAGCGAGAGACGAGGAAATGCGTCCTGGGCGTTATTTCAGAAGCGTGATTCATGCCTCTATGGCAAAACGGTACAAAGAGATGACTCACACAGATTTGTAGGAGACGCTGATGTTCCACGCTAACGCCTCCTCGTTGTCGTTGGCAGCTACATGAGCGTGGCAGAATGGACAGCACAGATAGTGTGTGTGTGTGTGTGTGTGTGTGTGTGTGTGTGTGTTTAAAAGTCATATACTGGGCACATGATACTACAGCATCACACCTCCCACACATCCACACACACAATGACTGCACATTCTGGAGTGATTATCATTCAGGGATGCAGCTTCATGTAGATAATATCACTGGTCACACAGTGTATTTTATTTATTTATTTATTTATTTATTTTTTTACACGAATCCAGAACTATCTGCACCCTGATCGAGTGCCTGTGCGTGATAATCATCACGTAATCGTGCCTGTGAAAGAAGGAGGCGTTTCTCTGGAGGATGTTTGTTGTAATGGCTGCAAAGAAAGCCAGGGGGGCCAATACTTATAAACCACAAGTATAAATGTGCCTTTCCTTTGGCTGAATCTCAAATATTGGCGTTCTATGGAGTATGTAGTGCGCATATATAGTGAACAGAAGGCCATAACTTATTTATGTATGTATGTATGTATATGTGTATATATATATATATATATATATACACACACACACACACACACACACACACACACAGTAGTGTGCAAAAGTCTTAGGCACATGTAAAGAAATGCTGTAGAGCAAAGACGCCTTCAAAAATAATGAAACTAAATGTTTCCACATTAAAAGAAATACTCTAAAGAGCAGTAAACAGTAATAAATGAAACAGAGTCAGTATTTAATGTGACGATCCTTCGCTTTAAATAAATAAACAGTGTCTCAGGTGCAGTGTGTGCAGTTTGATAAGGAAATGAGCTGGAAGTGTTACTGAGCATCTTGCAGAAGCAGCCGCAGTTCTTCTGGAGACTTTGACTGTCGACTCGCTTCTTATTCCTGCAGCGAAACCCAGCAGCCTTCATTCTGTTTTTATCTGAAAAGTGTCTCTTATGGAATCTGCTGCTTTCTTTACTGACACACAAACATTTTTCTGTAACGTTTCATTCTGTGCTGGAAAACTAATGTTTGGAATCTAAAACGTTTTTGTACTGAATCAGTCATGTAGAAGTCAGAAAATAAACATCTATAACAAAGTTTTTGCTAAAAAAAAAAAATATATATATATATATAGAGTGCCTAAGACTTTTGCACAGTACTGTGTGTGTGTGTGTGTGTGTGTGTGTGTGTGTGTGTGTATATAAATATATATATATCAGAAACAAGGAAACATTACTGTTGGCAGAAATAAAAATAAATCAGAAATGTTTGTATGTTAAATGTTTATATAATAAATCTTGATGTTTCTTATTAAATCCTACAGAAAAAGAGACTTTAAAAAAAACTGTCATGTCATGTACTGTCCGTTATTTAAAAAACAAAAAAAAACACTCTAGCTATAGATAATAATCGTGACAGTTGACTGCTCTGACATGACTGTTCGGTACAGGTGCATATAGTACGACTCACTCGTGACTGAATGTGGGATCAGGGTGTGTTACGGTCAAGAATACATCGAGAAGATGTTTGCTGTTAGTGTAAGTATTTATTGTTGTCTTTAAAGCACTTCCTGTGTGTGTGTGTGTGTGTTCATTAGGAGAGCGAGAGGGAGTCAGACCTGGGGAGTAATTATGCGTGTCCCATCTGCACCCTGGAGTTCGGCAGCCCAGACCAACTCATTGCACATGTCTATCAGGTGAGGACATCATCACTACCACCACAACCACCATCACTACCACCACAACCACCATTACCACCACCATCATCATCATCACCATCACCACGACCACTATCATTATCTCATCATCACCATAATCATCATCACTACCACCACAACCACCATTACCACCACCACAACCACCATTACTACCACCATCATCATCATCATGACCAGTATCATTATCTCATCATCACCATAATCATCATTACCACCACCGTTACCACCACCACCACCATCATCATCATGACCAGTATCATCTCATCATCACCATTATCATTACCGTCACCACCATCATTATATCATCACCATCACCAAGATCACTATCATTATCTCATCATCATTAATACCACCCTCACCACCACCACAACCACTGTCATTATCTCATCACCATCACCATAATCATCACCACCACCGTTAGTACCACCATCATCATTACCACGACCGCTGTCATTCTCATCATCAACAAGACCACTATCCTCATCATTTACACCACCATCACAACCACTATCATTATCTCATCACCACCACCACCACCACCATTATATTCCTCACTGCCATCACCACCACTGCTATCATTCTCATCACAACCACCACCACCATCACCATAATCATTTCCACCACCATCATTACTACCATCATCACCACGACCACTATCATTATCTCCTCACCACCACCATCACCATAATCATCACCATTATCATCATCACAGCCATCACCACCATTATATTCACCATCGCTATCACCACCACCACCACTACTACAGCCATCACCACCATTATATTCACCATCGCTATCACCACCACCACCACCACCACCACTACTACAGCCATCACCACCATTATATTCACCATCGCTATCACCACCACCACCACCACCACCTCTACTACAGCCATCACCACCATTATATTCACCATAACAATCACCACCACCATTATTACCACCACCACCGCTGTCTCTAGGACTTTTTTCCACTGCTGGAAAGAAGAACTTTTTCCATCATCCCTCAGCCAGTTATCAAAGCTTCCACTTGTACTAGATTGACACACTGACAAGACATAATGGTGGTGAGGCTAGCAGTACAGTTAGTTTCACAGTGGTGAGATATTTCACACAATTCACACAACTCACAACACCTAAAAAAAAGGAGGTCTCATTGTTTCTGTTGTACGGTACATTGTGCTGCTTTATTTTTTCCAGCCTGCACAAACATTTATGTTTAACATCTTCAGTGCACACGTCGTTGATAACGTCCTCATAACGTTTTCATTTTCATCAACAATCTAAAAGCATTTTCATTTCCTCGCAATGCACAATTAATCTTGTTGAACGAAACAGCCAATCAGATGAGGGAACAACTTTAATCCAAACTCTTCTTCGGTGTTATATAGGAGGTTATTGCATGAACTCAAAATTAAAACCCCTGATCCTGTTGGAGACAGATCTCTCAGCTAAAGCATTTCAGCAGTTATAATCGAATACAGGATCTGTGCTGATGAAACTGAAATATATTTACTGTATGAAATGACTGCGTCTCTCTCTCTCTCTCTCGCTCTCTCTCTCTCTCGCTCTCTCGCTCTTGTCGTGAGCAGCACACATCGACGGTGGGCAGCAGTAAGAGTTACGTGTGTCCGGTGTGTGGACGAGCTCTCAGCTCACCGGGCTCTCTCGGACGTCACCTCCTCATTCATTCAGACGACCGACTCTCCAACTGTGCAGTGTGCGGAGCTCGCTTTACCGACACCAACAACTTCAACAGGTCTGTAACCCAGACTCCCGTCCACCTTACTCGCGCGTCGGCCGTGTTGCTCATGACGCTACTCTCGGGGTGGGAAAAGGGACCAGAAGTGGTCATTAACGAAAGCATTCATTCGTTTCTACACTTCACTTGCACTGATCGCAAGAGAGATATAAAATAATACTCAGTAGTTGACAAAAACTGACTTTAAATCTCAAACATCTAATGAATTTCTTACTGATCTACTAACAAACTTCTTTTACATACAAACTCCCAGCACTACTGCATCATTCTTCTCCGACTGAATCGCTGAATCCAATTTAGTATATAGTGTCGACTTGAATCGAAAACGAATCGTGAATCGAATCGACTCCCTGTCATTGATTCGCACTGATCGCTGAAGTGGTCCGATCGGACAACGGACACGCAAGCAAGAAGTACACGGATATGCGAGTCTTCTTTTATGAGCGTTTGGTATTTCTAAGGAAATAAATCATCATATCATATCAACACTAACTAGATAGTTAAACAAAGCAATAAATATGAACTCGTCAACACCGTCAGTATGTCATCATTTTTGTGTCATTTGTTTCCACACTGCAGGGAAAAGCTGAAAGAGTTCCTCAGTGCCAGTGATTTAGAGCGCAGCAGCGGAGATCAGCCCTGCTCCATGGTTCAGGCCGTTTCTGTGTCTGATGGTCACATGTCCATCCAAGGGGCCAATCACGGAGCTGCTCCAGGCTCGGGCTTCCCCCCGCTCCCGGGCAGCCTCCTCTCCTCTGGATCTTCACTGACCTCTTTCCCCGACACCCTCAACCCGCTACCTGACTTGTTAAACCCCATGCCCGTGTATCCGGCAGACGTGCTGCTGGTGTGCAACAGCTGTGTGGCGTATCAGCAGCTGGCGGGCAGTCCGTCCTCCGCGATGAGGAAGTGGGCATCACGGCGCAGGAACGAACCGACCGAGGCGCGGATGCAGCGACTGGAGCGCGAACGCGTGGCCAAGAAGAGCAAGCGTGAGCGCGAGACGCCCGAGGAGCGCGAGCTGAGACGGCTACGCGACCGCGAGGCAAAGCGCATGCAGCGGCTGCAGGAGACACAGGAACAGCGAGCGCGACGTCTGCAGCGAGACCGCGAGGCCATGCGCCTCAAACGTGCCACCGAGACGCCCGAAAGGAGACAAGCGCGGCTGGTGCGCGAACGAGAGGCCAAGCGACTCAAGCGGCGACTCGATAAGATCGAACCAGCACTGCGCGCACAGATCGAGCACGATCCCGCCGCCGTGGCCGCACTCACCGCCGACGTCAACCTCTTCCAGTTCCCTTTCCCCGTCCCCGTCTCCTCCATGGACAACGGGCTGTTTATGAAACTACCCTAATCCGACAGAAACACACGGACTAGCGGGCGCTTCGGATTTCTTCTTATGTGTAATAAGATCAGATTATTCCACGACTGCTTGACTGATGGTCACATGATCACTGGCGAAAGCTCTACGTTTATTTATAAGCAGGTGATATTTGTCCCGAGGTGAAAACAGAAATGCTGTTTGTGCCCTGTTTCACGTTACGTAACATTAACTAGCTCAGTAGCAAACGCAACGTAATAACTGGCATAACTTTAGCTAGCTTGTTAGCTACTGATTATATCTACTACAAGCCTAATAAGTGAAATTAAGGCTGGCAGTGATGTCACATGATAACCTTTTTTTTTTTATTAGAGGAACAGACTCACCTTTGCACACTTCCGTTTATCTTTCTGGTGTTTTAGGGGACAAACAGCGGTTCTGTTTCACCTGAGCACAAATAGTCACTCCGTTATTTATACACGACAGCAGGGTAAAGACTATTTGACGTCCCTGCCTTACGAACAAGCATGTTTTAGAGATCTGTCATGCGTAATTCTACAGATCTAGTTTGCATGTGGACCTACAGTGAGGAGGAAGAGACGTGCAGCCACGCCCTCGCACGCCCCGCCCTCTGATTGGCCGGAGTTTACCTGTAGCTACGACTCCTCCTCCCTGCTGGCGACCTGATCCACACATTCAACTACCTCGTCTCAGGACTCCTCTGTGCTCGACGTCTTCTGTCTGGAATGCAGGGACTCGACACACACACACACACACACACACACACACACACACACACAGACTGGAACGTAGTGGTGTTGGTGCTAAGCTGCTTTCATACTGATGTCGTATCCGTCAGATGTCGTCGGTTTTTATGCATTTTTCTTAAAATCAGAGTTAGAAAAATTACATACTAGAATGTAGTCATGAATCAACCAATAGGAGACAGTAGTGGGCGGGGCTTCGATCACTCTAATCACATCCAGAGACATATATTCCAACTCAAAAAAAAAAAAAAGAAAGAAAGAAAGAAATTATGCAGCCGTATCTAGCTACGACAAAATGATTCAAATCATAAATTCCTAAATACTGCTTCTGACTTTATGCTGCTTAAAAAAAAACAAACAAAAAAACCAAAACAAATATAACTGAAAAAGAAGCATTCAGCATTTTTTTTTAATGAATATTAGCAATTTAGCCGAGTTACAGGACATTTATTATGCAGCGCCCTCTAGTGTCATGTTCCGGTATTTTTTTTTTCTGGATATTTCCTCCTTTACTATTGAACCCAGTTTATAATACAGCGCTGTAGAATTCTGGCTTCTGATTGGTCCGAGGGTGTTGATTAATTTTCTATAACAGCAGCTGTGACAGTAGTGCGGATTTATATTAATGCTCTCGTTCTAATGCAGATCATTCATAGGGACTCGTACGGCTGAGACAGTAAACAGATCAACGAAAGGTATGTAAGGAGATGTTTATTTAAACGTTTACGGAAGGAGTCTCCAGTGTCGGCGCTTTGTCTCAGTCAGCCAGTAACGCTGATGATCGAAACGTCATTGTGAAAGCAGGCTTATGCACCCGTACACTCTTTCAGCGTTTGTGTGCTCTTCTGAAAAGAGGAAATGCCACTGACTGACTCACACTCTCTCTCTCTCTCTCTCTCTCTCTCTCTCTCTCTCTCTCTCTCTCTGTCTGTCTGATAAAAACGTGGAAACAGAGCGGTCCACGCTGAACTCCTCCGGCTTGTGGTAAACTCCAAACCTCCATGCTGATCTACAAAACGAAAAAACACGGGTTCCTTCTTGTCTCAGGGATGTCGAGGGTGAACCGGTTCGTCCTCGCAGCCTGAGAGAGAAGAGAAGAGGAGAGGATAGAAGAGAAGAGAAGAAACTCTTCCTCCTCCGCCTGCTGCATCTCCTCTTTCACGCTGCAGAACCGTTGAGAGAAACACTGCCTCGTCCTCGCTCCGCTCCTTTCAGCCACATCGACCTGCTGCTTTCTTTCAGTTTCACACCTCGTCCAGCGCCGCCAAGGTTTCAGTACCCTTTTTTTTTTTTTTTTCTCCTCCCCACGAGCGCTCAGCCGACTCCGAGTCTCCGTCTCCGTACCGCGTTCCGCGTTCGTGAACTCTCGTAGCGCCGTTCTAGTCGAGTCTCTGTATACATGCTAAATGCTAAATGAATGCTAATGTTGCCTTTGTCACTGGAGAAATTTTTTTTTTTTTTATGTTATGGTTTTATATCGAGACAGGCATGATGAGTTCTGTTTAAAATAATTATTATTGTGTAAAAAAAAAAAAAAAACAGATTGCATGAAAGACGGATGAATGCAGAATGACGCAGTGAGCATGTTGGTATTTGATGGATGATTTACTGGAAATCCATGCGTTAGAAGGTGATTAGTTGAATAGACGTATACATATTTATTAAAGCTGCTGTAAGCGATGTTGGCTGCTGACGAAGGCCATGCCTTTCCCCTTCAGGCCCGCATTCAATATGGACAAAAATAATTGCAAATATATTCGCAATAGGCACGTTTTCTATGATTTTAGCAACAACACACACTGAAAATATATCTAGCAACCTGGGGGGAAAAAAACACTTGAGTGGTTTGAAATTCTTAAAATTGGAAAGAAAACTATTGTTGCCCTGCTTTAAATTTGGCTAAACTAGCTAGCTAATATTGGCATAACAGGATATAAAATAAAGCTAGCTGGCTAGCGGTACACCGAGCGGTTGCCGCCGAAGTAGCTACAATTGTGAGGAAAATACAACGCTAGCTGAAAAGGTATTAAAGAGGTAGCTAAACCACACCTAGATGTCTAGCTAGCTGGGAAATTGTAACTAGGATGTGGTTTTTATAGTTGTTTTTTTTTGTAAGAGTGGACCACCATTTTGTACCAGAACTTCTGATATGATATCGAACGCGACTTCGCTTCCCTTCAATTCCGAACCCGTGCTAGGCGCAGAGAGAGACCCGTCTATTCCAGTGATCGCTGTCACGATGTAAATAGCCGAAGTGTTCTTAAAAGGCGATTACAGCAGCTTTAGAAACTGTTTACACGAATTTCACTTATCCATAACTCCTGAGTGATACCTCTCGAAAAACAGGGTCAAATAATATATTGTACTTTACTGTATATTACTGTTTTTTTTTTTTTTTCCTTTCCTTTCCTCCATTCCGTTTTCTTTATTCCAGTTATTGCTGAAAAAAAAACAAAAACAAACACCGACATGCCAGTTTACGAGATTTTCCGTGACCGTTGTTTTTGTTCCTGCCGTCGGACTGAAACGGCAGCGTGACGTTCCTTCTGGATCAGAGAGAAAAAGAGGAGCGAGTGGGTTAAATATCACTATGCAACGATTCTGTACTCCAAACCCTGTACATCTTGACACTTTCTATTGTTACTATGCAGCCGAAAGGTTACGAGGTGAAAGGACACGGGATTGCATGCAGCGAATCCGCGCACGCACACACACACACACACACACACACGAACGACTCGGATGAGGGTTTCAACGTAAAACAGGAAATCTGACCCCAGATCAGCTCTTATCAAAGCGGTTTTGTTTACAAACCAAGTTTCAGAGTTGAAGACTGATCTACACTCTTAGGGCGGAAAATCCTTCATATCTTTAACGGTTCGTGGCCTCCAAAAAAAGTTCAGGCTTGGAATGCATTTTGGTGAAATGCTCCTCTAGAGCACAGGTTCCCAGCCCTGGTCCTGGAGAACCACCCTGTGTTGTACATTTGAGTGTTTTCCCTGCTCGAACACACCCACTTCAGCTCAGGAAGAGGTGCTGATTAGCTGATTAGTTGAATCAGGTGTGCTGAGAGCAGGGAAAATGCTAAAATGTACAGGACAAGGGGGTTCCTCCAGGACCTGTGCCCTAGAGGAACATCCGGAGAAACCCTTAAGGCTTCTTGCAAGAACAGTATGATGGAACTGTGGAGCAGTCACCAGCGAACGAGGCGTTTCATTCCAAAATGGCCGACTTTGAGGAGCGGGAGTCTTCTTCCTGTAGTTGTGGAAATCGTCATGAAATTTGAGGCGGACTCGTACAACACAGCGGAAACGGATCCCAAGCTCGGTTTCGTCTTCTGCACAAAACAAACCTCGCAGGCGTCGTCTCCGCGTTTCGCATGCCGAAGCCTTTAACATTTAATCTTTATTTTTATTAAGAGCGTATAACTGGAATCCTCCTGTTCTTACGCTGGTCTTGATCTGGATCTAATTCCTCTTCTGACCTTTAGTTAGGAGTCCACTCTATTTTCAAAAGAAAGACCAGAGATTTTATGAAACACTGGGTTTAATGAGTACTAAAGTGTGTGTGTGTGTGTGTGTGTGTGTGTGTGTGTGTGTGTGTGTGTGTGTGTGGGGCCATGATGATATTGTATGCATTGAGAAAGAAAATTGACACGTGCATGCATTATGCTATTTTATACGTTTGTGTTCTGTTCTTTGCCTGCTTCGTTCTCTAGCTCTGCATCAAGGGACCTAAAGACAAATCGCCGCCTTTTTTTTAATTTTTTTTTTTTAAATGTAAAATAAAATATTTTGGTCAGTCTTTCAGGAGACACTCTTGACCACGTTTACACACACACCTACAAACGCCAAAACGACTGACGCCACGTGTCAACTTGCACGTCCTGTCGCTGCACGTCTTTCTACGAGCTTGACTTGAATTTAGTTATAGCGAATCGTAAATCATAAAAGCCTCCTACTTCACAAAGCCCTCGTCTGATTGGCTGGACGCACTGTGTGGCGAAGCTGCAAGTGGACACACGCACGTGAAACAGAAGCGGAAAAACGTCCCACGTGCGAACGCACCTCGCAGAAAGCCATTCTCTGTTACTGGATTAACAGATTAAAATGTCAGGATGAAACTGGGATCAATAAACTTTGACCTGGCTGTAAAACGTGTGTGTGTCTCTGTGTGTGTGTGTGTGTGTGTGTGTGTGTGTGTGTGTTTTCCTGTAAAAACAGCGCAGATTCTCACCATCCAAGCTGCAGCGACACCACGTGGGCTCGTCCTCAACTCGGCTAAACAGAGTAGGAAAAAATTAAACAGCGTGTTTAACTGAAACTATAACCATCAGCTTAATTTATATATTAAAAAAAAAAGTTATAATGGACAGAATTACGTTCATACCTTTTCTTGAAATCAGTTTCGTAACTTTAAAGATGTTAGCCAACACTAAGAATGCGCTAGTCCAGATAAGATTGGAGCTCTAGTGGTTAAACAGGTGAAGTACAACATTGGAACAATTTATTTATTTATTTGTTTGTTTATTTATTTTTTAACTCCTTGAACCCGCCCATGTACACAAAGCCACGCCTCCAGAATCTCCGCTGGCCAGCGAGTTCACTTAGTGATGGTGTTCGCACTGTAGCCTGACCTGACCAACACTATAAACAGTCTGTGACTAGCTAGTTAGCATTGTTAGCTGGACTGGGAGTTAGCTAGCATCGAGGACATTTCTAAGAATGCGGTTCATTCACAGCGAGTGACGTAAATGCGGCCATTGGGACGTTTATACAGGACGAACATCACTAATTCTGCGACTTCATCCCCTTTGCTAGCAATAAGCTTCTCCATCTTGGAAATGTTTCTTCTCCAATATTTATTCATTTTCCTGTTTTTGAAACAGGAAATGGGGGCGGAGTGAAATGCGTTGGGGGTGTGTCTATAAAATGACTGACAGCAGGCCGGTGTAAAACACAGACATTCAATCCGGCCCGTATTTTCTTCCGCACGTGATGCTGATGAGATACTTTTTTTTTTTTACATTCTACATATTTCCGAGGTTATTTACCATAAATAATAAGCAAGAAAATCGACTATTGCACCTTTAAAGAAAAAAAAAAAAAAAACACCAGCTTGAAAGTTTTATGAAGTAAACTACAATCTCTCAACAAAAAAATAAATAAATAAACCTATTAAAGATGAAGAAGCTATCCGAAATTAAAAAGGAAACAATACTAAATTAAAAACAACACAGAAAATAATTCTAAAATGCAAGATTCGCAACTGAAACTTGAGACGAATCCAGGAAAGGAGCCAGGCCAGTTTGGTAATATTATATATATTATATTGTGTTTACTTAACAAACATGATAAATGCAATGTTTCCAAGAAGTTAGCTGTAACAATAAAAATACAATATCTTTGTGTCCGTACATAGAATTAAGACAGCGAAACGAAAAACAAAAACGAAACAAAAACTGCCCTAAGTAGTTCACAGAGAGGTACAAATATACAGTACAAATCTATTTTATTCCAAAAAAAGGGTACAAATAAAAACGCAACAAAATATAGTTATTAATGCTTTGTAAAGTTCAGGTAGGTGTAGGGTGTTCTAAGGGAGCACTTTGGGTAGACGACTTCTAAGGCTTCTGAGAAGAATTAATACATATTGGTACGGCCATACGATATTAAAATTCACTATACAAAGTCCATATAACCTGGATTATACTTGAGGATTGAATATTACATACACATCATTGCATATATTTTGCAGGTTCATTTATGCATTAAAGAAAGACGCTTGTTTCTTTTAAAACTGGTTATGTGGTCATGTTAAAAAAAAAAAAAAAAAAAAAAAAAAAAAAAAAAAAAAAAAAAAAAAAAAAAAAAGCAGGGTAGAAAAAAAACAAACAAACAAACAAGCAGTGTCACTTAGTGCCAACAAGGTACAATTTAAAAAGTACATAATTAATCATTTTAAAGAATAAAAATTTTTTTTCTTCAACCATTAGAACTTTCTCACTCGCTCCGTTTTAGTCTCAGTTCCACTTCTACCGCAAAACCGATAAATTAACCACAAGGTGAACGTGGATTCCGGGTCGTAAAGCATCTCAAAAACGAATTCAGGAAAGGAAAAAAGAAAACAAAAAACAAAAAAACGTTATAGTACGACTGAGAGAAGATTTGAGCGTCCATCCATCTATCCATCCATCCATCCATCCATCCATCCATCTATCCAGAGCCCAAAATGCAGCACAAAATGGTCACCTGATGCAAGTCGTCAGTGCCACGCCTTCGCAACACGTACGCCGTGATTACAGGCGCAATTCCTGCAAAACGCTTCATTTCCTAACGCCAACCGCGACAAGGTTTCTGAGGTAAATGCTTGTCAAAGGCCCACGTCAGCAGTGCATGGCTCTTTTTCCCCACTGAAATCGCAACTCGACGTGAAACACTGTACGATTTCACCTTCGTTACACGGGACAGTCGACCTGCAGACGGCCGCGCTGCTGCTGCTTTCGGCTCACGTCGAATCGCGCGGTGGCGTGCGAGGGCGATTCCGAGCCGCACGGACGCGTCATTCGTTCCACAACAAATCTTAAGGCAAGCTCGATAATATAGAAAGCTCATCTTTTATCTATACACACACACAAGTATTGATTGTTTTAACACGGTTTCGCATATAATTCAATATTAGAGGAGGTTACTACGTAACCAAGTGTGGACTGGAATAAGTGCATCTTTCATTTGATGATGTAATCGATGAGGCGGGTTTTTATATATGTGTGTACATATATATATATATATATATATATATATATATATATATATATATATATATATATATATTTTATTTAAATGTACTGTTCATTAAAAATAGCCAGCATGCACTATCACGCTTCTCCTAGAGGGGGCGCTGTGTGTGCACCGTGTGCACGAGAGACGCGAGGTACGAGTGACATCACACCGTCCAAGCCATGAAGATGAAGAGATGAGAGCACGAGAGGGAACCATGCAGCCGTGACGGATTGGGATTAAGGGCTGATTTGTACTTCTGCGAAGATTAGCGTAAGCGTGTTTACGTAAAGAGACGCAAAGCGAGGGGATTATGGGTAAGTGAAACAGATCTGGAAACAGACGCACTGTGCGTATCTACGACTGAACAGGAACCGAGCAGAAAAGAGGTCCGACGGTATGAGAACTTGCGTCGGTTGTACACTGTACGAATTTTGGCCACGCATCGTGAAAAAGAATTGTTTGGAGTTGAGATCGACGCTCTTAGAACGGAAAAAAGTTCTGGCAGCGTGAGAAACTTCTGATTGAAATCTGTGCGGCTACAATCCACCAATAGGAGGACAGCTACAAATACGGTAGCGGCGATGGCAAAACTTAAACGAAACACGCTGATGGACTGAAAAAAAAAAAAATCTACTTATTATCTAAAACTGACTTTGATGAAATGTTTCCCTTTTTTTTTTCTTTTTTTTTTTAACCACTGGATCGCTCGGATTAACGACGTAACTAGCATCGTACGTATTTTCCGTAATCGCGGGTCATCCGTTAGAGGATCTTCATCGTATTACCTGACACGAAGAACACGGATTCTCGGGCAGCCTGTTATAGAATTCAGTCGAGGTTTTATCTGGATCTCGTACACCGCGATACGTAATAATCTTAAAAGAGAGCTGAAATCGTAAGTCTATAGCCGGCTTTACGTGCATTTATACGAAGGGCAAAATGAACACTTTGGGGGAAAATCCAGACGCGTGTGTGAATGAACTGGCGAGTTAGCGTCGATCCGCACTTTTCTACGACTTTCCTTTTCTTTACATTTTATACATTATGTATTCTCCGCACTGCCCCCTAGTGGTCACGTATATACTACGTTTTATATATATATATATATATATATATATATATATATATATATATATATATATATATATATATATATATATATATATATATATATATATATATATACACTCAAATGTCTAATGACGTATAAATCAGCCCTTAGTCGTGGAAGCAAAGTGGCGACTGCATGTGTGTAGCACGATGGATCTCTCACACACACACACACACACACACACACACACACACACACACACACACGCGCGTACAGAAAAGGCACGGACATTGCGTTGATTTTTCTCAGTTACAGTGAACAAGATTGAAGCGTTTCATTACACACAATCTGACGTCCTTTAGCAGGGGGTCAGTAAGGCAGTGCGTTGGAGTCTGAGAGATCACAGAGCAGTGAGGGTGACGAATAAAACACACACACACACGCGCGCACACACACGATGTACAGTAACCAAGCAACATAACAAGCTTCAAGTTTTGTGAAGTTTTTAGTTTTAGCAACATGATCTGACTGCTAACCAAAAACAAACAAAAACAAAAACGACCTTCTCAATTATTCTATTAATGCAAAAAAAAAAAAAAAAAAAAAAAAAAAAAAAAAAAAAAAAAAAAAAAAAAAAAAAAAAAAAAAAAAAAAAAAAAAAA